>JAOBYK010420790.1:0-15066 GCA_025434845.1 Phenganax subtilis
GATCCAGGCCCCTACGCAGAAATTCCGTCTGTTTTGTAGGTATGACCCACGCCCCTGCGCGGAAATTCACTAAATTCTGTATCAGAAAATCATCAGTAAATGGCATCGTTTTATGTCAAAAATGCATTATTTTCCTGTCTATACGATGTCTGTTGAGTTGATATTTACACTGTCACTAGAGGTGCAAACCAAAGGGCTTCTGGAATACGAGGAGCGAGCATAGTTTTTGAAAAATATTTGATACGAACCCCAAAAACATTTGCTTTTTTCATATGCATAGAAATAGATTTGAATCTTATAAATATAGTAAAACGGTAGTAAAACTATTCGTGTTTCATGTGTTGTAGCTTTTTTTCGTGTTTTCCTGTTTGTTTATGACATTTTCGGGGTTTCGTAAAAGTGTTTGAGCCAACGGCCGGGCATTTTCAGCAATTTCGGCTGGAGATTTGCCAACCTTGTCATATTATAAGACTGTTAAGACTACACGAACGTCACGCGACAGAAACTATCGCGCGTGTGACAAACACTACCGCCAACTATCGATGAGGTGGAATTTAGGAATATATTCACATGTATATGGGATTAATTTACGGTAAACAAACTGATTTCTGGGCCACATATGGTTGAAGAGAGCATGCCAAGTGCTGTTCAGTTGTTTTTCCTTTTTGTGCGATTGTTTAGTGTTTTTCAATTTCAATAGATTTTCATTCATGTGATATTGAGATGTACGATGAACGGAATTATGTCAAAAATGGCTGTTAAAAACTCATTTCTGTTGACTTCAACGACAGTTCAAGACATATCTATTGAAATTGAAAAACACAAAACGATCGCACAAGAGGGTAAACCACTGAACAGCACTTGGCGTGCTCTCTTTAACGTGCAAAATTAATTGTGTTCGTAACACCGACCTTTAAGTAACCTGGACTGAGTGCTTGGGGTCAAAATGTGTCCGCATCATGCTCACGCCATACAGGTCTCACTGGCGATGAAAATTACCGCAGACTGTCACTTGTTTTTGTTTGTGGGCAAATAAAGTTTCTGCAAAAAGATTGCAGAATGTCTTTCTGTGACTATTTCTTTGGATTATTTGCTTAACAGGGGTTTTTATGTCTTGTGACATGATAAGTATGTGTTTTTCAACACTGAATGTACTTGTATTGTGGACAAGAAGCACCATATGCAGTAATACCACGCGCCGTAAAGAGTTACAAATGTATCTATGATATGAAATTTGTTTTTGGGCGATAAAAATGCTGGCTCCTCATCCGTGAGTTCGTATATCTTTTCTTAAACAAACCTTCTTACTTCATATTAAAAATAAGTCATTTTGTGCGCAAACATATTTCTTTTAAAGCTCTTTTTCACAGCTTATATTTTCACAATTTGTTCACTCAATTTCAATGCTACTGACGTGAGCAATTTTGTTGCCTTTTTCCGTCTTGAAGTCGAGAACAGCAAATAATTCATTCAAATCATCACGCAGTCACCATAAAGATATTTAAATTGCAGTACATATGATCTGCAAAGCCCTCAAATGTAAGTTTTTTCCACAAAAAGTTTTCCAAACACAATAATCTCAAACGAAGCAGATTTTTGAGCCTTTTGCAAGTGCTGGTCAGCAAATTTTCGCATGAGCGGCAGGACCTATATTGCGTCAGCACCGTGCGGACACTTGCCAGTAGAAACATTATGAACCGCTCAGTCCAGGTTACTTATATGTCAGTGGTTCGTAACTGATCACGACGCTTTTAGTTTAATAGAGAGGTGTGATCGCGAAAAGTCTGCTCTGCACTGATGACAGTTCGGGCTTACGGACCGAAAACTTTGCATAAATAAAATTCCGTGGTGTTTCCACAAAACTGTATATTAGAAGTGTGTAATATTTCGTGCCAGAAATAGTACAAGTATATGTATTCAGCGCACGTCCAGTGTTTGGTTCTAAAATTAACTGGCGGCTAACCTTTTTGATTGCAGATTAAACCAGTCCATCCGTCTGTGCATTTACACTCGAACAAATCATCTTTTCCGTTGACGCATTTTGCACCATTTTGACATGGCGATATTTCACATGGTTTAACTGTAAAAAGAAAATAGTTTATTGCATTGCATACAGTTCTCGCCGAGCTTTGTCCAAGCTTCGGTGCCGTGCGCAATATACTTTGTGCTGTAAATTTGTACGGGCTTTTGCTTGCCTGTCCCACAGCAATCGCTTTACTTTTCTACAACTTTTTGCCACAGGCTTCAAAATTTCCCGCAACAGTTCAGCACAGTAGGCAACCTTGTGTAAAAATTTACGAAAAATGGTGGTCTACATATGTTGTGCCCCGAAAGTGGCCGAGTTAAGCCTGTATATTACTGTCGAACTAAACGAAATTGCTTGTGAGATCGAATCGAAATTGTCGTGTCGTCAAAATGGTTTCGGTGGCATGGCTAAGAACTAAAACTAAACCATGCGTGGGAGATGACAGCACATTTCCTAAGTGAAACTTATGCTTGCAGTAAAATGATAAAACTATTAACAACAACTGCTTCCTTTCGATTTTTGAAAGGAAAAGCCGAAGTTACTACAATAACAACGCCAAGTCATACTGGAGCGACGTGCACAAAATTAAAGCAGCCGTGATAATGAAAAATAAAGACTAATAGGCCTCTACTGAGTTTTTTGGGGACGTCAGTACAGGTTGTTTGCAATCACGTGATTAACCAAATGACGGGCATGCCAACAATTTTGTTGACGAATTTTTCCCATTTGAGTGGCGTGTACTACAATGAATTAAGAAAGGAATCAAACCTTTATGTCTTGGACTGTCGTTGAAGTCAACCGAATAGTTTTTAACAGCCATTTTTGACATAATTCCCGTCATCTTAACTCTCAAATTCACATGAATGAAAACAACGTTTACTTGCAATTACAAAAGAAATGATCGCCAACATTCGGCTAGCTAAGATTTGTATTGACAAAATTAATTCTAGGCAGCTGGAAAGTTATACAATGACATACAGCGCAAACTTTGGAAGTGCTTAGCAAAGCAATGTTAAACTTTAGATGAAATACAATCGGTGAAATCCTCAAACTTTGGCTGTTTCAGGGAATCAAATAGATTCCCAGGGTATCGATGGGCGTTGGCTTTCATATCTTGTGTCTTAAGCGCCAGGAGCCGGTTGCTCGAAGCCTGTTGCGCTTAAACGGTGGATAAGTCAGAACCCAAAAACGTTCCATACATTTTCTAAAATAGTCAAAACAATCTCATTTAATAAAACTATGGATAACTGCATAAATATTGTACTCAGTTAAAAAATTTCAAGTTCGTTGTTCAAGAAATACATATAACTATGATCTCTATTTTAAGCTTATCGACCATTTAAACTCAACGCGCTTCGAACAACCGGCCCCAGATAGTCATGAAAATACAACTGATAAATCATCGATAAAACTCTAAAGTTCTGTAAGCTTTGTTTTTCTTATTTACAGTGGGAAGACGATCTTCGGAAATCGATTGCCACGAAAAATGCCATCAAAATCGTGGGACTTGAGGATAAAACTACGGATACATCTACTGATAAAACCCTCTCCTGATCCCAGTTTTTAACGGGATTTGCAAACCAAATTTTTTTATGTCATCGAGTCGCTAAGTTCGTGCGTGCATTCGTGTGTAACAATAGAATGGCGATTAGTTCCGAGGTGTAACGATTTCGTAAGCGTCCAGAAATTGATATACGCCATTGATGTTTTGCGATCTATCAGGCATGAAATCTCTTCCTTTCGTTAAATCAGCTAACAGCGAACCATGTTAGCATTTTTTTTCTACTAAAACTTGTGAAATACGACTGCTTGCTGTTAGATAAGTAAGCGAAAATGTTTCTAGAACTTTGTCTGGCTAGGAGCGGCCCATGTTTCAAAATTGAACTACGTGCTTCCACTTCTCTTCTTTATTTCGTGATTTCTGTCCAGGAAGTAAAATTAACAATTGTGGAAACAAGGATTCTGGTTTCTCTTTGTCTTGTCGTTCGTTTTACGATTTATTATTTTGCAAAAGTGTGATTTTTCATAATTTATGTCTTAAAGCACAAGTCCTTACGCACTGTCTCAGTGCCTTTTTTTTGTCACGTACCATATATAATCGACCGAAAAAATTAGATTAGAATATCAACAAAACTTTACCGATTTTAAAAAACTTATTAAAAATCATTTTGCCGAAGTATTTGGAGTGAAATTACATTTACAGAATCCTTGTAAGGTAGACTTAGAAACTAAGTTTTTGATCTTTTAAAATGCACGATACGCTTTCGCAAACACAATAAACGAGACACAAACGTTTTTGGAAACGCTTGGAAACGCCGCCCGTGCGCACGTAACCGCAGTCACCATTAAAGCTACCTTTTTGGGAACAGTCATATCCCTTGAATCCATCAGGGCAATTACAGGTAAAGCATTTTACGCCATCATCCGAGCACTCACCACCATTTTTACATGGCTCTCTGTCGCATGGTCGAACTAAAAAGAAATTCAAATCAAAGAACTCGATCTAACAAGGGCTTACAAGTAATGATTGCTATACTTAAATATCAAGAATTTCAAAATATTGAAAATACATAAAAATTTTTCTCAATCATGCATAAATGCTGGTTCTTGAAGCATCAGAGGGTTAGAAAATTTATAATTTACATTCCAGAACAGGAAAATGAGAACATCGGAGGCAATTAAAACTTCGTCTGTGTACCCAAAATATTTAAGTATACGGAACGCTTGAATTGTTTAATGAAAACGATGGTAGCACATGGCCTAATATTGCAAGCCGACCTAGACCATTCACTGAAATATAAAGCGACGGACGTTCAGAAGACTAGCAGTATTTTGAAGAAAATCTTTACTATCCAGTGCATCGCCGTTGTTTTGGCGTCTAAACTTGCAAGGTTTAAAGTTGCAAACATAGCTGCTATCAATCAAAAATATGCATTTATAACATGGAAGTTCTTGAAGAAGCAACTAGTCGTACTGGTAGATCTTTCTATTGCCATTTTGAAGTAGTGAGAAGGGAAAAATAACTGGTCCCGACAGCGAAAATGGTATGAATCACTCAATTTCACTGCTTCGTCTCTGCAAAAAGTCCACGGACTGTTGTTTCAAGAAGACCGAAAATAATGATGCTGTAAGAGCATGGAATATTGCGTAACGAACGGTAGATATTACTGTAGTAAATTCCTTATCTTTGTATACTGGAATGGTGCAAAAGTTAATCTCCTCAAACAATTTCTCAAATAGACTAAATTTGTTTGGTTCTGCATAATGGTACTCATGCATCTACTACCTATGTTTACTTATTACATACAAATTTATTTTGTGTGATCGCAGTACTGACAGTATTTAGGCTCGTTTACACTTGCGATTTTATGGTGATATTATAGACGACGTGATTAAGCAGCTTATCTGGCGAGTAAAATCCTCCAATTTTTCGATTAAGTATTCTAGTCAGCTGTTTACACTATCACATCCTTCAACACGAGAAAAATCACAGCAAATATTCCTAGTGTAAACGGGCTTTATAACTCTCTTATCTTGTAGCAGACAAATGTTTATATTTTTACCTTTTTTCTCGCAGAGAATTCCCTCATAGTTTGCTTTGCACTTGCACGTGAATGAACCATCTTCATTGTCTACACATGCTGCACCATTTCTACACGGAGTTCCATCGCATGGTAAAACTATTCAGAGAAATTAAGAATGCCGATGATACACATTTTCCCATATACGATGATTTTGTTTTGAATGTATAACCTGATCATAAGTTCAATTTCTTTCATTGTTGTCATTTGTACTAACTTTCTATTGCAGCATTACCCCCTTTTGTGCCGTCGACAGAGCTTCCCCAATTATGCCAGCAAATTTCATACTAATGCAACTTTTTTCAGGTCGTCCAGTAGTAATAAGGTTCGATCAAGGTGTATTGACGGATTGGAGCAGCCTAATTGCCATACTTCGGCGGCCGAATTAGCGTAAAGCAAATTGTGGATTCGAAAAATGATTCAATCTAAGCTTTTCCTCCAATTTCCGATCTTCAAATATGTTTTGATTACGTGCTGTTAAGCTGATGCGCTTGCATTAATGATCGCAGCTATTTTGTAACTCTAACCCTGTCCAACAATCGAAAAAGTAATCACTGCATTTTAATACTAATACAAGACCAAAATGTTGTTACGGTTTTTTGACTAGTTTGTCGTCTGTTTTTCTTTACATAGTCTACTCGGTGGCATAAAAATGTTCACTTTCTTCGTGATTGAAAAACTAAAGAAACAATTTTAGGGCCATGCACACGATGCAACGTTTTTTGCAGCTTGCCACGCAATTCTACTCGAGAGAGATGTCAATTAGTGAGCAATGCTTGGTATATGAGGAGCTCATCAGCGGAGAATAATGAAGGCAAAAAAATTGCATCACCTGAAATAGCCTTTATGCAAATGGAATTTACTGAGTGCAGCATAAGCAACTTAAATTTTGATGTATGTCTTGAACATTTTTACAAATACTAAAAGAGATGTAGGTGGTTGAACTCACGGCAGTGTTTTTGGAAGAAGCAAAAAAATGGCAAAAAAAAGGCGACTTAATTTGGTTGATTTTAAAGTTTAGGACGCACACGACGTTATTTTCACGTTGGTAGACTTTCACTCCCTAATGAGTAAAAATCTACCAGACGAAACGGACGAATAATTTTTCTTATCACTGTAAGCTTTTGCCATTTTATTAAAATAATAAACATCAATAGACAATTTTAGGTAATTTTTCTCTCCTACATATTTGTTATTGGTGAATAGAAATAATGCGCCAGATGTACATTGGTATTTAAGATAGACATAATCACTTTCAATATGTATTTTATTCAAGTGAGGGAAATAGATAATCTTTTCAAGTTGTTAAATACATTGAAGCAGCGGTACTGATATTATACACAGCAAATTCTATTAGTGCATGAAACACTACGAAATCTCCAATATGAGATAAACGTAGTGAAAACGTCTCCCATCTTACTTTTTTCACTGCAATCAAATCCCTTGTAACCGGGCTCACATTTACAGATTGGGTGTTCATTGGGCGTAGCTGTACCATGGTTACTACAAACTGCATTGTCTTTGTCTGCCAATGTCATCGCTGAGAAAGAGAAAATAGTGTTAGTTTGACAGATAAAAGAATAATTTTTAAAAAAATTTTGCCAGAAGTTCAACAAAGTTTTCTTTACCCTGGAACCGAATGCATGACTACAATACGAAGCATAGAACTATATTGCTCATCAAAATTTACGTTCAAGCCGTACGTTTCATGAAGAAGAGTGTTTTTAATATAGTAAATAGCAATTTAGCTAACACTGAATTACAAAAACAAAAGTAATGAGCCGGGAACTAGAAGAATTGAACTTGGAACAGGAATGAAGGACGATTTTTTGGCTTGGGCTATTTTCAAGTTCCCTCAAGGTATTTTGAAATATCGGAGTTATCGACTTTGCCAATGTTTTCAGTAAACTGCAACCTAATTTGAAGCCCAAAATAGAAATGCGTCACGTATTTTACAGGTAAGACGGGAACGCAGACATTAAAATTGCCTCATTATATACAATGGTTGAATGTACATGCACGTATCAAAGGATTGCATGCGCAGCTAGAAGGCTTTCAACTTTCCAGCGACACCAGACTAAATACTTTCCATTGGCTTTGCGACAAAGTGAAAACTGCGATTAGTGTCCTTCATCAAATAGATTGCACTTTAGCAATCTTAGGTCAAATTCATACCTGGAGATAAAAAATTTAACAGGAACGTACTTGCTAAAAAATGCGCGTAAAATAGATTAAATAACACATTTGAACACAGTCACAGCGTAGTGGGAATATTTATTTGGAGCGGGTCGCGGGTAATTAAAAAAGGAGTGGGTCGTTTTTCTGAAACTTTTATTTCTTAAAAATCATGCACCATCACATCTCAACACGAAACTGAACTGAGCAAACGTGCTACACGTCTTTCCATGTGAACAAAAAGTCTGCATAGTTTTAACTTAAATTCGTGCAAATTATTGATGAGTTTGTAGTACATTCGAACATTAGAGCTTTCGCACGCACAAATTTGCGGACAACGTCGCCTTTATTTTCGTCATCTTGATGACGGCGTCTACCTTCCCACCGTCGTTCAAAAGCTTTGAAACTTTTGAACTTGACTTTCGAGAAAAGCATCATTTTATGCCTGATTTTGTCCCAGGTGCAATAATTGGGGCTAATATTTATGTTTTCTGTTTCACTGACTGATTCTTCTTAGAAGCGATTGGTTTTACGGTATCTGAGCATGACTGTATCATTATGAGTCCACAAAGTTATCGTATATGGCTGTGACTGTTTATGCTTTCGAAAAACCAAAACATTGGACTAAAAACAATGTTGCCTTTATATAGATAAATAGATTAATGAATGCATAAACTGTCAGAGTCTCTTACTTTTTTCTCTGCGTCGCCACAATACGTGGACGCTTTCAATAGTCTAATTTTCACGGTGTCAACGTTATTCAAGACGTTGTTAAGTTGTTTACAGTGCATGCTCTGTAGTATCCCTTGATGTGTTCCGGTTGGCAAGGTGACTTCGCCCGCAAAGTAGTGCGTGCATATGCTCTCTAACATTCGAATGTACTACTAGCTCACTAATAATTTGCACGAATTTCAGTTAAAACTATACAGACTTTTTGTTCACATAGAAAGACATGCAGCACGTTTCCTCAATTCCGTTTGTTATGTTGAGACCCGCGACCCAGTCAGCTACTGATTTGGCATCCTCTGTTTGTTTTTGTACACTGAGATTTGTTGAAAAAGAATACAGTTTTGCCAAAAAGATTCTGGCAACCATCTTTAATCGCTGTCTTAATAAGACTGAACAATGCTTCCTTGTTTTCCCCTTTACAAAGAAAACTTGCAAAATTGTATAGTACTTTCATATCTGGGCTAAGACATAACTCCCGCGTACACTTCTGGCCTGATGTTCTCCACTCTTTATGCTATTATGCGCTTTCTGAAAAGATAAACGATGGCGATATCAGTCAAATCCAGTCTTCTGTTGATGAAATCCAGTCGTGGACTCGAAGTAATCTCGCAGAATTAAATGAGGAGAACTGCAAAGAGCTTCGTAACCAATTTTCTCGTAAGGTGCCTTCAATTAACTCTTTCACACCCATTCTGATCAATAATACCCACATTGATATTGTCGAAGATGCAAACGTTCTGGGTGTGATCATCGGTAATGATTTGAAATGGAATACACACACTGAAAGCGTGGTTTTGAAAGCATGAGTAAGAGATTAAATTTAATAGCTCAATTGAAACGAGCTAACCTGCCAAATAACGAGATTATACAAATTTACTGCGCGTGTATTCGACCTAGGAATATGCAGCACCAGTTTATCACGACTCTCTTCTCCAATACTTAAGCACGGAGATTGAGCGAGTGCAGAAGCGTTGCTTAAGAAGACGTTTTCCCGATACGTCATATGACGATGCCTTAAACTGAGCCAATCTTACCGCACTACACGATCGTAGAGCAAACGCTTGCAAGAAACTTTTCCTCGACGCTTGTATGAATCGCGATCACAACTGCACCATCTTATTCCAGCAGAGAGCAGGTGCCCTCATTCATTTAGAACTCATAATAAATTATTTCTTCCAAACTGTCGAACCGATCGATTTAAAAATACTTTCATTATCGCAAACAGTCTTAAATATAATAGTGACTATGCTTAATGTTTTAATATACTTCTTACCCATCAGTTTTTCTCTAGTGTTTGTAGCTACGTAGTAAATTGTCACTTTTACCTCTTAGTATAGTTAAACCTTAACATAAAGTAGTATGTTTCTGGCATTATTTATTCTTATAGCTTAGTGTACATAGTGCAGGTTTAGCTAGTTTGTATAAGCAATTTAATCGTATTATAGTTTATATCTTTGTCACTCGTAAGCATTTGAGCTTAGGTTTGCGCTTAAGTTGTGATTTAAACCAATTTATCTACTTATCTATCTATCTAGAATTAAAAATTTACCAGTGAACTGTATATAATCTGGAATGCTAACTACATAAGAAAGCGCCTATAATTGGATGAAGCCAACCTTAGCCAACCGAATCACTAGCATTTTGTCATCTCCCCCCGAAAAGACCACATATTTTTGTCTTGGCTTGACGTGTTTACACCATAAATACACTGTTTTTTCTTTGGATGATTGCTCAATTTTTGTGAAACTTTGGAAATAAGTGTATAGTTAACTATACTATATTGAAAGTTTAAACATTTAAGTACATCTCAAACTTTCAAAAACGCGGAAAAAACGGAAAAAATAGCTCGGACGTTTTGTAATTATCGCATTTGCTTCAAATTTTTTCGATAACAGCATAGTTTTTGAAATTTTATTGCATATAAAATAAATTTAACTCTCACACTTCAAGGTTACATGTATTTTACAAAACTAATGCCAAATTTAAGTTCCAAACTTTCTGGATATAAAAATACTATTTTTTAAAAAAAAAATTAAAAAGGACTGGGTCTACCTGCAAAGTGAGCACAAACTTGGCTTCATCCCCCCCCCCCTAACTTAGCGTTCCAGATATATTTACATTTCACTGAAAGTTACACATTATCCGGTTGCATTAGTTCAATTCGTGAATAAATTTTAACACTTTTTGTGGACAACCCTGTGACGAGAAATTCAAGACTAATGCACAGTCCACTCTTTAAAATCGTGGTCCAATATGGCCGAAATTATGAGGGTGTTTACTTAAGAAATTGGCTGCTGACCTCTATTGCTGACTTTTTTGAATAGCAGCGATGTTGCAATACTCTCATATTCGTCAGCCTTCGTCACTTTCAAATACCACGCAAGCCTGCAGTCAAAAAGCATAGGAGCAAGCAGTCCAGATTTATGTATGTCACTGGTTAGCCTGTGTTCCAGTCCATTTCCCCGTAGTGCCAAGCGAGCAGCCCAGATGTATATATGTTGGTGAGGCTAGCTAACATGGCTACTTGTCCGTCATGCTTTTCTGAGCTTCTGACTTAACAAAGGTTTTCTCTGCATTGTGGACAATGCCAAAATGTTGATGAAGGCACTGGAACAAGCAAGCTTACCCGAACTCCTACCATGCAAAGATTCAGTCACAAAACAATGGGATACAAGCAGTTTAAAGAGTTGAAGGGTGAGAAACGGGTAACATACTTTGGAGGTGCGAAGATAAATAGAAATGCTGCTGAATGTTTGGAAAAGAAAATTACTGTGAATGTTGGTTTAATGAAATACGACGGTCCGGATATGGAAGGAAAGAGTGGTAAAGCGTTGCAACTAACTGTCTCAAAGTCGATTGATACGAAAGAACTTATGGATACAGCCTTCACTAACTTGAAAGCTCACAATTTTGGAGAAATGAAATCTCTTGGGGACTATGAAATTTTGTACTCTGATGCAGCAGTTGTCGAGAAGCTTCAAAAATCGAACGAACCATTTGTACTTCACGAGTATAAGAAAGAGTATGGAAAACTCTACAGTCGTATTACATTTTACCTGTCATTGAAAACAGATTTGTTCAACTATAAACTTACTGCTTTGAAAACAATTTATAGTTTGATTTATATTTTATATAAATCTATATTTTATATAAAGATTTTATATAAGTATTTATAATTTTGAAAACAATTTATAGTTCAACTTCGGATAATAGTGATTCAGAAAGAAGTCAATCTAAGAAATTAAAGAAAGAACCAAAAAGTGACACATCAACATCATCTATGTTTAAGCGCCAGAAACCAGTTATTCAAATCGTAGTTGTTAGTCCACCAAGCACTTCATCCAACACAGAGCTACAGCAGAACGAAGTCATAGCACAGAGTATAGAGCGGACGCTGCCAAATACAGGCTGAGCAATTCAAACAGATGCTGCCATTGCATTAGCTGTGCAAATGAAGGGGCGTGTACTGTACTTCTGCTGCACAAATCACTATTGATGATGAAACAGAAGAACTGTATGGCAATGAAGGAATACGTTCCAATGGTGCAGTAGAAAGGCCTATTGCACTTGCATGGTAAGGATGAATTTCAAACTCCCACAGTTGAAGCAGCGGTAAAGGAGTTAGCTCGGCAAGTAGATGTTAGTAGCTTGTATTACTAAGTTTAATGTTGTCCGTACCAGCCTATTTAATTGTGCTAAGCGGGCTAGAAACCATAGGAAATTTGATTGATGCCACAAAGTTTCTGTGAAGTTTATGGATGAAGTTGGCTCACCAGAGGGGGCTGTAGATTTGGGGGGCCCTAGGCGTGAATTTCTCATCTTGCTAATACACAGCTTATTGTTCGAGTCTTCATAATTTCTTGGCCATAAAATTCCAGATAAATAGTTTAAACCACAAATGATTGGAAGAGGGAGATTACAGGTTGACAGTCATGCTCATTGCAATTTCACTTGTGCATGGAGTCCAGTCCCTCACTGCCTATCAAATCTTCTCTTTGAAGCATTGATAAAAGCTGTACTTGTTTTGTTTTAAAATTATGTACAAATTTAGAAAACTTTTCTAATCAGTGGACTTTGCCAATCCTTCTGAGTTGCAAACGTAGTTAAAGCACTCTTGGATATCCTGAACATCCTGATCAAATGAACCAGGCACGTGCTGTCTAACCTCATAATCTTCTCAGCATCAACTGGCTGTTTTGATCCTCACTGTTATGGCGTTCTGGTAAATAATACAACTCATCCGGTCGTCCTGCAGCAGTCTCATGCCTGGATGATTGAATGTAGTGATTGTTCCGCAGGGCCCTGGTGTTATTAAGGTCTTCCTGTAAAAAATCACTGAAACAGAAAGACTCCATTCTATAAGAATAACATTTCTATACTCAAATTTGCCACTGTCCATGAGATCTTTCACCAGGTTTATCCATCATGATGATCTGCTTTTTCTAAAACATGGCCACCATGCTTCAATACGTTGGTTCTTGACTCATCATACCTATGAGCTTTCTTGCTTGCATGCTCATCCGTAGCATCTACTTGGAAGTAGCACTGAGCTGTTGCAATGTCTCCATTTTCAGTACCACAGTCACTCTGTATTTTTCTTCATTTTCATCAACACAATCTTAGTAAAAACGCGTCACTGCAGATGGATTGTTATTCGATTGTGAAACATTCAAGCACAAAACCTTGGGGCTGAATCCATCCACACACCCATTGTAATCCAAAATCTTTCAACGTGTCATAACCATCAATGTGCCAGATATGATTACGGCTCAAGCTCCAGTAACTTCGGCGTCTTAGCTTTCTTCTTTTCCGCAGTTGATAACCTTCTGGATCAACTTCTTTCATTTGCATTTGTACAAGGTCTCTAGGTGGGATTAACCCATTCCCCATTCTGAGAGAATGGCACGTAGATCTATATCCAAATAAACACCCTGAACGGCCAGTGGCGGATTACCCACTAAGCTACGTAGGCTGAAGCCTACAGGCCCGGGTTTTGAGAGGCCCGTGACTTTGAGCTTATTTGTTTTTATTGTTTGCTATATCTGTTCTAAGTTAAGCAGTGAGGTAATGACAGAGAAGCACCTGATCCAGACCATAAATGCTGCAGATGTTATCAAAGAATTTGCCTCTCGAAAATGCTGCAAATCTATTTTGTGAGGTACAGTGTACCTGATATAATACTGAAGAGAACGATGTGTTTGTTATAATAAATATCAAGCCTGTACCGTTCACAGGTTTCACGCCAGGTACTTTCTACTTCTCCTGAAAATACAAGTTCGAATCCCCACTGGAGGCAACGAATTATTTGTTGTCCTATAGCAGCGTCAGTTTGATATGAAAACTAGCTGATATCACTTAAAACTAAATTTAGTACTAGTGAGAATATGATCTTCAAGGCCCGCAATTTTTTTTCAGTCTACAGGCCCCGTAACTAGTAATCTGACATTGCCTGGACCATCAATTTCTTTTCTTATGGTCTCTCTAATGTGGTCAACATCAATAGCATCCCTACTTCTTGCTAGATTGAATGGTTGCAACTGACGTTTAAGTGTGGATAGTTACATGTTTATATTGTGATACTTGGACATTAATTGCAATATACATGAATAGGTGAACCTGCAATGGAAATGCATTTCAATAATTTTTTTTTCTGTGTTTTCTGCCTCTTCAGTGAAATATTTTCCACATTCCCGACAAAAGTTAAAAAAATCCTCTAGAGCTTCTCAGCACTGAAAGCAGTAGCTATTGTTGTCAGCGATGTTTACGCAAATAAAAGAAAATAGGCACAGGTCAGTGGTTTGTCTGAATTGTGAAATTGTAGTGTGAATCGAGAAATTCTAACGTGAGTCACGGTTTTGTTAACGTTTTTGTGATATTGTGGGGTAATATCACTTTTTGTACGTGAATGACACCTATCAGCCACTACACTTGGAAAATTCATTAAAATGCAGTAACACTCTTTATTTATGTTCTTGTCGAGTATATGCGAGAAATGAGTATATTTTATAGTTGTGTGAAATCCAACCTCTTATAATGAATTTCAACTTGGGGTTCATATGGAAGCCGCTTTGAGCCGGTTAGTGTAATCCCACTATAAGCGGGCAGAGGTCTCTCTGTAAGGCGCGATCTCTCGCGCCTTGTGATATTGTTTCAAACCAATCAAGTGAGTCGTAACTAGTTCTTTTTGCAGCCCCTATGAACAGGCCCCAAGACAAACACTAATGACTTTTTATCCTGTCCATGTGCATTGATTAACTGCGACACAGGTACAAGTTTACTCCCAAGTGCCGAACGCGTTTGATGAATAATGATGCGTTATGTTTTTCATAACAGAGCTATTCAATATGTAACTTATATCTTCATACTTCATGATATGGATTTCGACTTAATTTTTGGTTTGGACTTATTCTTTTAAATTGAGAGGCGTTTATTTCGAAATATTGTTGCATGAAAATTGTAGTCATAAGTTTACATTGATTTATGGTGGGTTGACGTTTCGTTCGATTGGAAGGAATTAGCAGAAAAGGTACAGTTGATAACAAATGTAACATTGAC
>JAOBYK010420901.1:7659-20114 GCA_025434845.1 Phenganax subtilis
AGATGAGTCCAAGTTCGGTAACATTCCAGTCCATTACAGTCTCAGTCGTCAGAGTCCTGGTCAGATGAGTCCAAGTTAGGTAACATTCCAGTCCATTACAGTCTCAGTCGTCAGAGTCCTGGTCAGATGAGTCCAAGTTAGGTAACATCTTTGCTTTCCCTAGTGCTCCCTTGCTTTCCTAAGGTTTCCTTTGCTTTCCCTCGTGCTCCTTCCTTTCCCTAGTGTCCCCTAGCCATTCCTATTCCTCCTACGTTACTCCCAATGTTCCTTAACCTTCCCTTAATACCCCTTAGGTTACCCCATTTTTCCTGAATGTTCCCGTAGCTTTGATGCCTAATGTCCTCAGTATTCCCCACTTGTATCTCCCGATGATTTACGTTTGACTTTGAACTTTGAAGTTTGAACATAAAAAGAAGGAATGATTTTAAAGGTATTTTTATGGGCGAGTTTTATTGCTATAATTGCGTTCTTTGCTCGTAAGCAGTTGTCTACGGAAGTTGTTAGTTTTGAGCAAAGTGTTTTCATTTCTGGTGTGACCAAGAATGAGGTGTTTGATTATTTTAAAGATGTAAGAATCAGTATGAAGAATGGTCAAAGTGGAGACAGGTAAGAACTTGTTTGTGAGTAGTGCAGCTTGCAAGGATAATAATTATAATTTATATTTTTTAGTGTTTCAAATGTTGTATACATTCCTGGTAACACGAATGAACCAGATAAAATAAAATTCAACCGGCTTGAAAAGTTTACAATTCAAGGCTTGTATGAGCAAGTGCTAGAGTCGCCATGTCTTGCCAAACTTTTTCCAGCTGGTCCAAAACTGCAACTGGAGCTGAACTTCTTTGAAGGTCTCGTATATGGAACTGTAAATATTGTTTTTAGAGATGGCTCTCAAAATGGACAAACTGGCACTGTAGTGACACAATACTTTGAGATTGTCACCCCAAACTTTTTTGTAAAATTTATAGAGGACAAAACAAAGGAAACATATAAAGTGTTTCTGCACAATGCAAAAAGATATTTGCAAAATCGGGAAACAGTTTAGCCCTGAAAATTTATCAATATTCATTGCATTGATACACACATCTGGGCTGCTTGCTTGGTGCAAGAGGTGGGATTGCAACATACAAAAATACAAAGTGTTGTTTTCAATTTGTGTGCTATTTCTTGAATTCGCTTATTGCCCTTTGCATAAGTTTTGTTGCATCGATGCACAAACCTAGCATATGCTTTTTATTGAAAAGATTGTTTTGCCTCCAATGAATATCAGTTATTGTTTGTCAGTAGTTGTAATAATACACTGTTGCTTATTTGAAAAGTCGGTGATGGACACTCTTAGTATTTACTCTTGAATTCATCAGCCTTTGCGACTTTCAATCATGCAGGCCCCAAGTCAAAAAATACATGAGCAAGTAGTGCTGATGGATAGGGTTCAATGGTGCATTGTGTCTTTGATTTTAAGTTACACACTCACCGAATGCTTGGCATCGTAAAGAATAAGCTAGAGTCTTGAATGGTTTAAAAATTTTAGCTATAGAGAATTCTTTGCTGCAAAATGGAAACACAAGGCAAGCGCGCTATGAATGCTGGACGAGTTGAATGCAAAAACCGAAAACTAGCAAGAAAGTGTAGTTCGAGATATCATTTGAAAAGATTTTGAAAATGAGCCGTGAACGCGATAGTATGTTCAGAGGAAACAACAATGACTGCAGAATATATGTGGGTAACCTTCCTGAAGACTGCAGGGAACGCGATGTCGACGACATATTTTACAAATATGGCAAAATCGCTGACATTCGGATCAAACGAGGTGACTCGCAACGCATGAGAGATAGTCGTCGAAGAGAGAATCTTTCTTACGCTTTTGTACAGTTTGATGATTCCAGGTAACTCTTTATGATCAAGAAAACATTTTAAGTATAAAAGCATATTTTACGACTGTTGATTTGAGGCTGAAAGTTGATGGAAATACATTAAACTTTAGTGGCGGGCTTTGTTGTCGCCATGCGGTAGTGTGACGTCATAATTGATTATATTAAACTGTGCAAGCTCCTCTGCAATGTAATAAAGACAAATACTGTGTATGTCATGACTTTATAGAGATGCTGAGGATGCCGTGAGGGGTCGTGATGGCTACGAGTTTGATGGTCGCAGAATTAGAGTAGAATTTACTAGAGGTAGTCAAGGCAACCGTCGTGATGGGGGCAGAAGTTATGGTAATAGTGGTGGTTATGAAAGGCGTGGCAGGCCTGGTCGAGGGGTGCCCCCAAGGAGGTCCAACAACAGGGTGTTTGTTAAAGGTCTGCCCCCCACAGGAAGCTGGCAGGATATTAAAGATCACATGAGAGAGGCTGGTGAAGTTCTTTATGCTGAAGTGTATGGCGACGGAACTGGTATCGTTGAGTTTGCTCACTCAGAAGACGTCAAATACGCAGTTGATAAATTAGATGACACTGATTTTCGTTCACATGAGGTATGGTTTGATCGTTCTACTGTATTTCCACTTGACTTGGATGTTATTTAGCAATACTTCTTTATAAGAATTAATTCTTCTTGTATACATTTTTTAGCATATAAATTTGATCAGCTCAATAATTGTAGTCAAATCAGCAAAGTTGATGTTCATCACTTTGCATTTATGGAAATTTCTTGAATTCCAATGTGAGGCTTGGTCAATGATGAATCATTTCACATGTCAGAAATCAGTGATGAATGTGAAGTCATCATTTTCAATGCAGGATTCAATCTTATGGTCACTGACATGGTCTCAGGCTTAAACCGGAATTTCAAAATTTTGCCAAGATCAATTTCCTTCCGGCATGCGGCATTAACTCAGTAAAAATTGATGTTTCAAGTTTGACATTCAAACAACCTAGTTATATGATTATGGTATGTAACTACGTCAAACATAGTACTGTAGTTTAAAGCTCCAAAACGGTTTGCAAATTGTTACACATTGAGAGAAACAAACTCCTGGTACACTTTCGCAAAGTATTCATCCTATGGTTTTTAGATGCAGTTTGTGTTTTAGGGTGAAACAAGTAGGGTGACAGTGACTGATGACTCTGGCAGTGGTGGTGGGAAAAGAAGAAGTTACTCTCGCTCAAGAAGCAGATCCAGCCGACGTTCTCGTAGTCGCTCAAAGGATAGGCGATCTCAAAGTCACTCTAAGAGCAAATCTCGCGACCAATCTAGCAGGAGTCGATCTAAATCACCTCGCAAAAGTCGTTCAAGATCTTGATAGGCAAAAAACCATTTCAAGCAACCCGCATGTATTGCAACACCCCTGTGAAAGGAGATTACTTAGTATATTTCCATGCTTTGACATTTTCTATTGTCAAACTTTTAAAGGGTAAGAAAGTATAGTACAAAAAAATGGTGTTGTGTATTATAATCAAATTCTATTGTTTTCTCTGCCATAGTCGCTTTGTCATTTTGCGGAATAATTGTATTCTATCCATCGTTGATAGCCATACTCTGAATAAAATATCATAGAACGAATGTGATTCACTCCAACTGTTCCAAACATTCCAACACTGTCATCTATTTATCTTTCACTCATTGCAAAATTATCCTGTTTTGCTTTATCCAATTTATCCCCTCCTATCCCAATCCTTTTCTGTAAGTCTCCAAAATTATCCCTCCTTTTCCAATCAATCCAAATTTTTCCAAACAATGCCTGCTTGTCCTCAATAAAGCGCAATCTGTTCAACACAAGTTAGAAGCAATATTAAAATTAATGTTTTTAATATGACACTTATAGGCGAAAAGGGTGGAGTAATTCTTTTGCCTGGCTGAAATGTTAATTTTCATACCAATGCTAAGAAGTATCCTATTATCCTTCCATAATTCTATCCGTCCTAAGCATGACTCCTCCAATCCAATTGTCCTCATACAGGAGGATATTTTATCTACAAATATATAAAATATTCACTTCAATAATTGCTAAAGGAGTACAAATTTAGTTGTGGAAAGAAGAGTGTAAAATGTAGCATCTTTCTTCTTGAGTTGATTTCACGCCTTGTCAAAAGTTTAAGAGGTTGGAGTTTTAAGCAAATTTTTACCATTGCTTTTGAGAAATTTGTTTCAGAACTTTTGCTAAACTATTTCAAGTCGTGAAATGAAAAAATTAAGATCGAGAGCGACTTCTGGAAAATGATCTTCTTGGTGATCTTGAATATCTTCTAGGCGAAAGTGATCGACTTCTAGAACGCCTTGAACGACTCCGACTTCTTGAACGACTGTTTCTCCCCGCACGTGCAGACTCATCCTCTTCCACAGTGACATAAGATGTTTCATTCTAAACATACACATTTGAAGATAAGTAAAATTATAGACTCAGTTGTCAAGCTTCATATACATTAATACCTGATGAGATCTAAACTTGGTGTCGTTGAGTAACCTCACAGCTCTTTTCATATCTTCCTTACGGGAAAATTCTACAACTCCTGTGCAGTCGCTAAATACATCAGTAAACATGACATCACCAGCTTCTCTCATATGGTCCTTCAAATCTTGCCAGCTGCCTGTTGGTGGAAGATTCTTGACCAAAACACGGAAACCATTACCCCGGGGAATAAAGGGTCTGCCACGGCCTCCCCCACGCCCCCCTCCAAAGCGATTATGATCTCGACCACCGCGGAACCCACCCCCTCCGCTGTTGGCAGAGCGAGGTAATTCTACTCTCATTGCTTTACCATCCAGATCATAGCCATCCCGACCACGAATTGCATCCTCGGCATCTCTACAAAGGGTATGCACATTACATATTACACCTTACACTAGCTGTTTTGTAGTATGATGAATAACCATAGCAAAATAATTCACAATACTTACCTTGGATCGTCAAATTCGATAAATGCAAATGGCTGTCCGCCTCGTGTATCCTTTTTCAACATAATGTCTTTTATACTGCCATACTTATAAAATAAGTCATCTAGCTCTTTTGCAGTAACGTCTGATGGTAGGTTTCCGACATAAACTCGACACTCACTGTTGCCTCGACTCATTTTTACCAAGACTCTTGCACGAATATAGCGAAGAAAAACAAAATGGCCTCCGCTGAAAGAAAGAAAGATGACTCAAATTCAAACACTGCCATATATGGATTTCGTTTCCATATATAGCCGACTTTGCTAGATAGTACATCGCAAAGCTTGATGGGTTGAGATAGGATACCGAAATAGGACGCTGTAGATTAGCCAATCAGCATCAAGCCTGCATGTGGCGTCCTTTTTAAAGCCACATCCGGAAACAAAGCTGCAATTCGAAGTTGTGCTGTGCACTCAGATTTGAGTAAATTCTTATCAAAATTATTGCTTTGATTCCACCTTTGATTTTTGAAGAAGGCAAGAGGTAATCTGTGTTTTGAAAAACGCTGTTTTTTTTGTCAAGAACCGTTTATGGTGATGTGATTTACTGCTATAAAATTGGCCAAAAAGCTGTTTATGCTTCACGCACAAATAATTTGTTGCTAACGGTGTTGTTGAATCTTTTAGATGTCTGATCGAAAAGCTGTGATAAAGAATGCAGATATGTCTGAAGATATGCAACAGGATGCTATCGATTGCACTGTTGCAGCAATGGAGAAATTTAACATCGAAAAGGATATAGCGGCGTACGTCAAGAAGGAATTCGACAAAAAGTTCAACCCGACTTGGCATTGTATTGTTGGACGAAATTTTGGATCTTATGTTACGCATGAAACAAAGCATTTTATTTACTTCTACCTCGGACAAGTTGCCATCCTGTTGTTCAAATCTGGTTGAAGAATTGCCATATTGTATATAGACCACAAAAAGCTGGCATGACAGCTTATAATATATAGATTAGTAAGTCCAATCGGCATTGATGTGTAAATTTTATAGTGAGATGATGTGTGTTCAGTGGTGTGAAATAAATTGAAGACAATATTTGGTCATTTTTCACATACTTTTGTGCTATTGTTTGGTATCCTGTTTACGGAGAAACAGTGACGTCACGTTGTGGAGGCATTCCCAGAGCATTCCGTAAAGATTGTTGTGGGAGTTTGGACCGAGCTGCGAAGCCATCTTGAAGTTTTTCAAAGTTATTAAGAGCTCGAAACTTTTTCTTAAACTTTTTAATTTATTAAGTAATGGCAAGCCTGAGATTTTTTAGTAGACTTATTCCTAAACGCAAATTTTCCACGGTATTTTGCAAGAACATTTCGAGTATGAAAGAGCGTTTCATTATTCCTTCAGTGTCACATGGCAGCAAGTCTGGTTTGTTGCCAGCTTCATTTTCCAGAGTTTGTGGCTGTGGCATACATAATAATATCTTTGAAGGTATACTAAACGCAATTTTAAACTACATTTCATTGCAGTATAATTAGTGGCAGACACTTCCAAAAATTTTGGGGTGGGGGTGAGGCCAAATTTTTAACATATAGGCAGCGTGAGAATGGATATTGTGGGAAGCTTTTTTTTATTTATATGTGTAAGTACCATCTGAGTATAAATATAATAACAGAATTCAAAAATGAGTGCGGTAACCACGTTAAATGCCTGTAGTTTTTGTTACTTGGTACATTCTCTCGAAAGTATTGGAGGGGGGCTAAAACCCCACCTGCCCCCGAAGTGTCTGCCACTGAGTATAGTGTCACTGTTTCATTTAGTGACCCTTGTCCTCCTGATAAACATGGGCAGTATTCATTTGAGCTTCTTGATCAACAGTGTCAATCAGTGCTTCTTACTTTGTTTATCCACAATAATGTTGCATAATTGTCCCTACAGTAGAAAAATAAGAATCAGAGACACATGTACTTGCTGAGTATAAAGTTTGATGCATCATTAAATAGTGTCCATATCATTCTAGAGCAGCAGCTAATGGGCAAGCTCCTGTGTTGATTCATTAAAATTTGTTCTTAAGGAGATCAACAGTTGCTGGCATTTCTGAAAGAAGAATTGAATTATGAGAATGAAACAATGAAAAATCTTGAACAGCCAAAACTAGAAGTCTTTAATCAACAGGTGAGGTTGATCATTGAGAACATTTAAGTTTGGATTGCAGCAAGTTACTCAGAATTGTTTGTTCTGTTATTAGGATGATGTCAAAAACATGGAGTTTAAAATGACTCGTCTTATTAACGGGGAAAGGTTGGGACTGTTTTAAAACTTGAGAAAAGATGTCACCTTGTATTAATAATCAATTTGTCTTTCTCAGAATAGTTGTGTCTTTCAATGTTGATCAAAGTATAAATCATGAAGATGTGGGTGAAGGAGATAAGGAAGGCAAGGTAAGATTTTTCAAATCTGTATTTCTTTGTCATCAAAAGGCAACTTTTAACATTGTGTCATGTTTTTAGATCACCTCATATCCATCATTCTCCATTCAAGTCATCAAAGATTCGGTGTGTATGCTTTAAGTAATACCATCTAACATTAGACAGTGTTGATCGAATAAAAGCACTTGTTTTATGAACCACAACTTGAGCACTAGTTGTTGATGGAATCATTTGTAGGGGGAAACTTTGCATTTTAATTGTGAATATGATATTGATGATGGTGAAGGCAACTCTGGAGAGGAACATGAATTATTCACAATAACTGATGTTAGTTTATTGCCCCACCCTGATGCTGAACATAGTCAGGTGTACCACTGTGAGACTGAGAATATGGATTATGTAAGTACAAATGGTAACATTTTGTCTTGAAGCAGTACTCTGTTCAATGTTCAACCAAGCTGCTGCTTTTTACTTTCAGAACCTGTATGAACTGCTGATGGGGATGCTTACAGAACGCGGCATCAACAATGAGTTTCTCATGGATTTATTAAAGAAAAGTACAATTCTTGAACATCAGCATTATGTGCAGTTTTTGGAAGGATTACAAGATTTTCTTACTCAAAAGTAAAAAATAAGTGTTATCATATTTGAAGATGAATTGTGACTGAAATCGGAAGGTATCTTCCAACTATATAGTTGTATTTCAAGTAATAAATAAGACTTATCTGCTTGTTAAGCTTCTTGCTTTATTCCAGAAATGGTAGGACTAATTATACTGTTATTGTGGCTGTGGTGGTGCAGCATGCATGGTCTAGAGCTAGGGTGCATTTTAGGTAAAGCTCACACCGAACATATGCCAGAATTAAATTAGCTTTGCGTGGACATGGTCATGTTTTTAAATGTCCATGCAAATGTTCTTATAAACAAAACTGGCCAAATGGTACACCAGACTGCTATAATGATCCCTGTTTGCACGACAATGCGCCAAGATTTTTTTCAAGTCCACGCCGAAGATCTTCAGCGTACAGCCCTTCAAATGCAGCCTGGGTCTAGAGATGCCATGGATATGAAGAGAGTTTTGTTTATTCAGTTGATGCATTGAAATAGGCTCAAGACTGGTTATTAATCCAGGCATAAAATAGCACATTAAGTTACATTATAATACATTACAAACTACATTACAAACTACATTGCAAGTTATATTACAAACTAGTTTTTAAAACCAGCCATTGCAGCCTGGCCCTCATATCTGACTATTAATGAGCTTAAGCCTTCGCAAAACCTGCGGTCTTCTTCTGACCTTTGCATAATGGTTTCCCTCATGTCCAGTATGATGCTGTTCGAGTATTTAACAACTTGCCAGAGGACATTAGGAACTGCTATAACTATCAAGATTACTGTAGACTCTCTCTCTAAGTACAGGATCTTAGCTATGGACAGATTCAAAAAATCTATAAGGTAGTCAATAAGCAATGAAACAGTTTTGTATATTGTTATATTTTACTGTATATCGTATTCTTTTGTATTGTATTGTATTGTACATGTATTGTATTATTTAAGGAAAAAGTATTTTATTATTATGACAATTTGACCACCCAAGCGGGGAGTCCTCGCGTGGGAGAAAATGGCGGCTGG
The DNA here is from genome assembly GCA_025434845.1 of Phenganax subtilis. Taxonomy (NCBI): domain Eukaryota; kingdom Metazoa; phylum Cnidaria; class Anthozoa; order Malacalcyonacea; family Clavulariidae; genus Phenganax; species Phenganax subtilis. Next base: position 16,535 of record JAOBYK010420901.1, read on the forward strand.
AAGATTGTTGAGGAAAGTGTTTCAACAAAATTCTCAAAATGCTGGTAGGAATTTTTTGTTTTGTCGTTTCTTTTCAAATATAAACGAACAAACTACGCATTTTGGGTACGAAACTGTGACCGCGGAAGAAAAAACTGAGAAAGGTTTGTACTTATAAATGTCTTTACACCATTGACCACTGCACATGACAAAATATAAATATTTCATATACAAATGGAGTATATAATTTTAAGTTTTTGTTGATGAAAAAACGTCTGTTTTAAACTGGCAGTTCATAAGTGGCGGTGCCCACAATTTTTAAATGGTATGGTTTAACTGAAGGAGTGAACCATTTTACATTGCTTTCTCCCCCTGGAAATTGCTCCAGTGAAAAATAGTCTGGTGTGTGATGAAGGAAAGCATCAAAACTCCCTGTAATTCATTCAGGATACATTCCCACTGCAAACTACTGAATTTTTTTTTGCAGTTCATCACGTGTTTCATAATGTAGCAGAGAAATACGACATGATGAATGACCTGATGAGCGCAGGTATCCATCGTGCTTGGAAAGATTACTTTATACGAAAGATGAAGCCTTCTTATGAAAACAAGTTGCTTGATGTTGCTGGGGGCACTGGTGAGTAGTTCCAATTGTTGTGTATTTTTACGAAGTGAGTAATGATCTTACATTTTTATTAAAGGTGATATTGCAATGAGGTATTTGAACTATATCAAGTATGAAAGTAGAGGATTGAATAAAAATGCTGGAATTATTGTTTGTGATGTGAATCAGGCAATGCTTGATGTGGGAAAAAGAAAAGCAGAAAAATTTGGAGTAACCACAGGTACTACTCCTGTACGAATATTAGCTTTTTGCTGATTTAGTTTTGTTAAACTGTTGTTTAAAATTGTTTTAGAGATATCATGGGTTTGTGGCAATGGTGAGGACTTGCCTTTTGATGACAATTCATTTGATGTGTACACAATTGCTTTTGGACTACGAAATTTTACAAACATTGACAAGGTTCATTTGAACTCGCTTTTTTCCTTGCTTGCACAGTCATTGTAAATTCTTTGCTAATTACTTGTGTCATTTCTAGGCTTTGAAGGAGGCTTATCGAGTTCTTGCTCCAGGAGGCAGGTTTCTGTGTTTGGAGTTTAGTGCACTTGAGAACCCCTGGTTGAAAAGGTATATTTAAACATATGTTTAGTATGATATTGTTATGAAATGTTAAATATTTTTGAATATGTTTAGGCTGTACGATACCTACTCTTTTCAAGTTATTCCAGTAATGGGAGAAATAATTGCAAGAGATTGGAACTCATATCAGTACCTAGTTGAGAGCATTCGGCAATTTCCTAGTCAAGTAAGCAAAGCTCTCAAGAGTCTTAAAATTATTTATTGGCAGCTGTTGATGTATGTGCTATAATTTTTCATGTTAGGACCAATTCAAGTTTTTGATCAGGAATGCTGGATTCAAAATGGTAAATTATGAAAATCTGACATTTGGAATTGCAGCTATACATTCAGGATTCAAGTTATAAATAAAAATGTCAGAAGTAAGTGACTTTAAAATATTTATTTAGTTATCTTATGGTTCAAACATATATTGGCATTAGTTCATGTTTATTGAATCATGATCGTCACACATCAACATATGCATTTTTTATTCGCAATTATCGAATAATTACTGAGTGACGCAATGTATGTTTTATTTAATATTCCATATTAGGACAACTCCATCACCATCGGCTGTAGCAGCATAGCAGTCCATCTTTGAGATAGCAATGGCGTTAATTCCTTTAGAATGCTGGGTTGTTCTAGATGAAAAATAAGAGTGTCATATGACTCTTTGCATGAGAATATTCTGTGCTCTTTAAATGTTTAATACCTAAGTTCTGGAGTGCAGCTCCTAGTCATTTTTTCCCACAGTGTTATTTTGTTGTCTCTCGATAGACCAATTGTTATCCGACCATCAGGACTTATTGCTATGTTCTGCAAAAAATTATCATTTTGCGATTAATTCATTGAACTTTATTAACAATTCAGTAATAGCTTATATACACTCGCAGAAGTGTGTGCAGTACTCCTTGCATTGACTGATCCTATTTCTTATAGTGATGGGACTAAAAACCTGCATTTCTCGACCATTATGTGCCTCCAACACATTCTCAGCTGAGTTTGTCTCTGTGTTCCACACACTCACAACGTTTCCTGAACCTGAAAGACTGATCATGTGACCTCCGCTCGGTGAGTAGCATAGTTTGTGCACAGGACCAAAAGGATCGTTTAAGATAACTGCGCATGCACCAGTATCAGTCTCCCACACTCGAATAGTGTTATCATGAGATGCGCTGGCTAGTAAACTTCCATTTGGTGAAAATTTTACATCATTCACAGCTGCGTGATGTCCATTCAATCTTTTTATCTCAGCACCGTTCACGAAGGCGCCTGAGCCTGGCTGGAATTTAATCAAACGTACAGTTTTATCATCGGAACATGACGCGAGATGTTCACCCGTTGAGGATATCGCGCATGATAATACTGCTCCTGTGTGGATCTCTAGATAAACATGTTTCATATCAACAGTCATATTTACGATTTAGAAAACTGCGGGCGTTGTTCTGTATCAGTTCTTAGGCTAAATTCTGTGTTGCTCCATGTACTATCTCTGTATTCTACTTTATTATTGTTCTTATCTAAATTTCTTGGACAAAGGAATTAATGAAAACTAAACATGCCAAAAAAGAAACATCGTTGATACAAATATCAAATCGTTGAAGTTTACATATACCCTTTTAAGACTAAAACGATTTAAAAAGAAACATTCAATTTCCTTCACAAGGGGATGTCAATTCTCAAAAACTCTTCAATTAAACGACTGGAAATTAAAAATAAAGATCTTGTTAAATTATATCCTACGCCAAATAGATTAAAATTCATGGAGGCAACGCGTTTTTGACGCGATATCTGCAAATTATATCTTTCTGCATGACAATGAATGATAAGGCTGCCAGAAAGCTTTAATTATTAAAAGTTGGGACGATTCATTTAAGCACGAAGCTGAAAGCTAATAAAATTAGTCAGGGAAACCTTAGACTGTCGCTGAAATCCAAAGAAACTCATTGGAAACAAGTTTTTTCCAAAGATTAGAGTTTTTGGTAACTGCATGCATGTCCAAACTCAACCGTTAGCTTTTCGGAATTATTTCGAAGATTTAGTTAGTTATTAAGAAACCCTAATTACCATTTCTTTAAGCAAAAATACTCGAAAGCATTGAATAATTTATTGGATAATTTTTATGTAAGAAGCTTTTTGAGATATGAATTTAATGCATAAGTTTCACTGACGTTCTGTTTTGCTCGTATTTAAAACAATGAACGGGTTGCGTTTCTGTTACTAGCGCAACAAGGTCAAGGATTTGTAACGAATCACATAGCTTGTCATAGATATTTTGTTTAATTCAGTGTGCCATTAGGTTTTTGAATGCTTTAACACTTAGCTCTGATGCAAATATCTTGGTCAATGCATCTATATGCTTTAATTATATCTCTATATATTTTCATGTTATTTATTTGGTGAAATCATTCATGCATTTTT
>JAOBYK010420902.1:0-10868 GCA_025434845.1 Phenganax subtilis
CACTGTACACACGAGCAAGTGATGTCGTCAAGGAAAATTGTCAAGGAAAAATTGTCCGTCTGTACGGGGCTTTATACCACTGCAACGTTACTGCAACGCACAAAAATTTGTTTATTTACATTCAGAGTACAACGTCCATAATTCCTAAAACTACATGCGCTTTGCCTTTACAGTTACAGAAGATACACGCGTCAGTACGTTCATTGTACATGTTCCCATTTTGACAGGAGATAAATATATACAATTTACTGTACGAGATCCTGCTTATATGACATGTTTTCTTAATATTTTCATCATCTGCCAGTACAATGTTTGAATGCTCTTCTACTCTAATAATATGTTCTATACTTGTAGTATATACCATCATAGCTTGGATTACCCAACAAAGAAGCGTGAACACGCATTTGGTTATCATCCATCCTCTTTTTCATGTTCCGCATGAACACGACCTCGGGCCGGTTGTATAAAAACGCGGTTTAAAGTTAACTGTACTTAACTACAGAATCGACTATTCAAGATTTAACTACTATTCAACTACAAAATGGTAGTTAACACGTAGTTAAAAGTTTTATACAACTGGCCCCTGGTTAATGATTTAATAGAGACCTTCAGATTGACGTTTACGGTGAACCGCTAACTGCAAACGGCACAGTTTAAGTCGCATTTTAAAGTCAAATATGTCAGTTGGTCGGGAACCCATCTTATGAATTGAAGCGTGGTTCGGAAACTTTGCTTTAGAAAACTGTTGATATTACAATCAAATATGATTCAAAATTTGCCGTTAGCAGTTAGCGGTTCGTCGTAAACGTCAATCTTAAAGTGCCTAATGAAAAGGATTAACCAGTAAACTGGGTTAGATTCCAAACTGTTCGAATAACACAATGCAAATAAAAGACAAAGTATTTTTCCAGATCGATCTGTTTCGCCCCAACTGACTTTCATTGTAAGTTCGGTTTCCCATTTTTTACGCTGAATTTTTGCAGAAATGGTTCTTGTTTAATAGTCTCGTTAGTAAAACCACCACGTATTCTAAAACGAATACAACGTAATCGAGCATGCCACCAATACATTAAACGTGTGAAAGAAACATTAAACCAGGGCGACTACAGTGAGATGGTTAGGTGTAATACCAACTCTTATTAAGCAGACATGGACATTACCAACTAGTGTGCAGAATGAGATGATTTGATTTTCCGATCAAGACGATAGGATTTTTCGCGTTCAGTAATTTTCTTTGGACACACCCGACAGTCTTACCACTTCAGCACCATTTTTGTGGTTTCTCTTACTAACGGTTTTAAGATCATGATAATTCAAAAATTTCTCAAAGTTTTGTTGAAATCCATCAATAATCTTGTTTAAAGGTGTTTGAGTTTGTTTGGACACCAGATAATTCTCAGTTGTGTTCATCACAAAGGCATAATCAAGCAGTTTAGTGCTTTTCATCACTGTAATTTGCATTGGAGTGAACTGGTAATTTCGAACCAAATCAATGTCGGAGAAACGTTTGTTCTTCGTGAACAGCTGGTGAAATGATTTCTGTTTGACTTTCCTGATCTTCTTGAAGCGACTTAGAGGTCTCTTATGATAAGTAGTAAGACGATCTACCGAACCTACAAGAAAAAGAAGAGATGACGTTCAGCGAAATGCATTTGAAAAGAAAACACCTGTGACGTACACAATAAAACTTCAAAATATAAACAACTCGTATCGATAATTAAAAACTGATCTTTAACCTAAAAAGGTTAAATTCTATTGAAACATAATTCCCCACTCATTCACTCCACACTTTTCTATTAAATTGGAGTGACAGTTCCCTAATGAGACTTGAAATGATTGATATACGACAGAACGACAGAATCCCAAATACATCGACTATGTAGTATATATTAACCTTTCAAAACAGGATTTATGAAAGATGGTAAAAGTTTCTGGACATCGGTGTAGACCCCATAACGGTTCGGAGCGCCACACCCAGAACCCCACGACATAAGTCCGGCCACGGTCCACCTTCCATTGACGTAACATTGCAAAGGTGCACCACTGTCTCCATAACATCCGTCCTTCCCCCCTTTCGCATAACCTGCGCAACGAAAACGGCTTGGAATGGTCCCATTGAAAACGTCTTTGCTATTGCATTGTTTGAACGACACGAGTTTTAGCTTTACTTCTCGAAGTACCGAAGATCTGCGATACACCTCTGTGTTAACGGTATTACCCCAGCCCGCAAGATAACATGAAGTGCCCAGGTTGAACTTTGTTTTGCTAGGCAAACACGCTTGTTTAATTTGTCTGCTGAACTGCAATGTTTGGTTAAGTTTTATCAGCGCAATATCATAATCTCCTGAAAAGCAACAAAATCAGTTTTCGCATACTCGACTTATCATTTCGCAGTATTTAAACAGTGTGAATGCTGTGGAATTCCCAAATTTTTTAATAGTGCACGAATTAATTTCAGTGACCATGGAAGTCACTTGAAAACTGTAACCTCCTCCAGTGTGTTTTGGTATGCTGCCAATAACTTGTCGTCAGTTGAGATTATAAACTTCAGCTTTCATTTGAATATTTTATTGCTACCACTAAAAAAACTTGCATGATACATATTTTGCATACGCACCTGGTTGTTTATCATCTGCTAGTTTATATTTCGGATGAATAAACAACTGCAAAGGTTCAACAGTATATTCATAAGGATCTGTGGCATTGTATCTGTGGTCAGCTACAACATACTTGTACTTTGTTACTGGCAAAGTAGTCACACTAGAACCAGAGTCGTAGAAAATGAAACAATGAGCCGTAGTTAGAATCCACTGTTCACCTATGATCGTTCCACTGCAGTATTGGAGGGAATCAGCTTTGTCAATCATGTTGATTAACCAAGGCCACGAATTCGGTTTAGCAATATTTCCACCGATCACCCTCTTTCTTCTCGTAGAACCACTCCGATTCTGCACTCCACACTTCCTTGTTTGCTGAGGGGAAACTATAAAAGTTGAACAAGCAAACTTTGTTTAGGGCTCACTTGTATGCTATTCGCGGTCGTATCAGATTAATGTTGTCAATGACATTCGAAGATGAACTTGGTTGCTTCAGTAAAAGGTAAAGTCGCTTTTTATTGGCTGTGTTTCTTCTCTTTTTTCAATCTTCTTGCACTTCTCATTTCAAATTGAAAAACCTGTTTTCAGGTTTCAAACAATAAGAAAGAAGTACCGTCGATTAAAATCTAAATGCTTCAAAGCTTAATCGCAGAATTCTGTTCCAAAAATATGCTTTTCTTCTAAATTCAAATTTTTCGACATGATTGGACTTGTAAGTTCTCTTATTTCATACGAGGTAACATATTCACCTTCCATTAATTTACGACAAGTAACAACGATAAGGCAAGATAGAAAAAATGACGTCGTATTCATCTTTTTACTTCGATTCTTTCTCGTGATCTGGCGAAAGTACCTGCACAAAGCAAAGATAAATAACTATTAAGTTATGTAATAAGTATGTAACTACTGCATGACAGAACTGTCATAGAGTGTTATCTGTGGGGTAGTTTCCTAGAACTCCAGGCATGATTATGCAGTGTCTTAATTACTCAATCGCATTTATTTTTAATTAAATTAACTTTATGTTAGAAAGTTAAGTGATTAGTTCATTTATCCTGGTACACGTGCTCATTATTTCTTCCTAGGGTGGCACTGAATTGAAGCAGGAGGTATAGGGTTGTGAAACAACTATAAAAGCCCGGTTTCCATTTAATCGTTCGATCGTCGAAATAACAGCTGTTTTCACTCAACAAACTGTCAGTCATAGCTTTACTGATACACTTTTCTCGACCGCAGAGTCGTCGAATCGTCAGATTCCGAGTTTCCATTAAAAAACAGAGTCGTCGGTGCTTGCCGCGGGGTGAATTGGATCGTGAAGATAGAATTCGGTTCTATGTTTCCATATGATCGTCGAACAAAAAACAGCTGTTTTTTCAACGATTGACGATGGAGCAATTAAATGGAAACCGGGCTTAAGTCACATCATGGCTAGGTTACTAAAAGAAATGAATGACTGTGCTTGAGGACTTTCCTAATCACGTGCATGTCTCGTGCAGAAGTCCGGCTAGCTAAAAACGAGTGGCGTTCGTCGTTAGGATATGCACCTCTCACCACTGAGGTTGTGAGTTCGATTCTCAGCTCAAGTGAAAAGAGTTTGTCAACTACTCTGCCGAAAGTCGTAGGTTTTCCCCGGGTACGCCGGTTTCCTCCTACAGGGGAAGTTGACAGGGTGGGCTAGGATAAACAGATTAGGAAAGTAAAATTGATTGTTGTAAAAATAGATAGTGTAAGGTAACATACATTCATATACATAACGTATACATTAGAAGAACCATTGTAAATAGTTACGTAATTCAGCTTATACGCTGCAAAGTAACTATATATAAGCCATAAGCCATAAGCCATAATACCATCTTACTCATTCATTAAGTTTCTTCTTTTTCGGTCGATAAAGTCTTGAGTTAAATTTTTACTCAAAGTTAAAAATAGAAAATCCTCCATTTTCAGCGTTAATCAGCAAATGTTCGATGAGTTCTAGAAGGCTAAAAGTGGCAGTAAACCCTCTTTTCGATTAAAAATCTTGAAAAACGAATAGCCGCCTAATGACCAGCATGATGAAAGATACGTTTTGCTCTAATTACAATTCCTACAGAGAATCGGAGATGGATGGAATAAACAACATTGCACTAACAACATCGAATATAACATGTACCTCGATGTGGCGTGATTGTTTGTGACAGATTGGTAATTATTGGAAATACTCACGCGGCGATAGCACACCAGAGCGTAAAGTTCTGCGTATTATAATGCACAAGTTTTGTGCCAAAGAAATAAAGGGTGGAGGAAGCAAGAATGCTATTCCACTCGTCCTCAACCCTTCATCCTCCCCCATCCATCTACAAGTACCGCATTGTTTTGAACTAGAGCAGATAATTTAGTTGGGAAAAATGAAAGAAAAAGGCTGTGTTTTCGCTGCTATACTAGATTTAACCAGAACGAATAAGTGATTTTAATCCAAATGTACAGTTGGAATTCGTCAATCTAAATTTTCAATCTTCAGTTATTACAAAGACGTCAAACTTCACTACGTGACTGACGTGACGATCAAAAGTTAGATAAAATTGCCAATTTCCACCATGCAAGCCCATGCACAATAAATGTTGAAAATTAACACGGTCAGGAAAGAAAGTGGTAGAATAAAAGCTCGAAGGATAAACTTTTCTGCGGCTTTTCCAGAGAAAACTAAACTGGAAAACAGTAAGAGAAACTAGGTAAGTGCAATAGCTTTTGAATCAATTTTGAAGCTGGAACGGAGCACAGTAAAGAAGATAATTATACAAAATGTAATTTTCATGCGTTCATTAATTAGTTTTCTTTGCCTATATTCTTTTATTACCGAGTTTTAGCTTCGGACTTAGTATTGATTATATATTCACATACCTGGAGCCTGGCTAATCTAGAAAATCTCTGTCGTTGAATATTTTCCAAGCATTCAAAATACTCTTACCCTATAGGTGGAAAGCTTCACGTCTCTAAACTCTGTGTAACAATACGTAGGTATATGTTGTGTACAAATCTCCGGTGTACGATACGTTTGAACATCTGTAACGAAAGAATGAGCAGTACTGCTGGCCACCGCATTCCTCGCACTTGATATAAACACAAAACGAACAGCATGATCTCCTCAAAGATCGGAACTTTCAAGTATCAAGTTTTCCGCATCTTGAAGAGATTATTGCACCTACTGGAAAATAAGGTAGTTATGTTGCATTTCAATCTAACTTCATGTTTTTATGGGATCATGCATTGGATTAAAATACATCCTAGGAAGGTCAATTCCAAGGCAAAAAAACTTTCCAAAACTGTTTACATGCCAAAAAATAAATGACGTTACCATTATTCTGATTAATCTATGTGGAAGGAGCTTTTATTGATTAATAAGGTAAAGAATTACAGTTATTCTGTGATACTATTCTGTATTTCTTGGCTGTCAACTTATATAAATTCAAGTCACTCATCTTGTGACGTCAAAGCAATTTTTATAACTTAAATTCACAAGAATGGGAAATATTTTTCATGACTAATGAGTGACAAATAAAACATGAGCATTTTTGCGTAGAAAAAAACTTGCAACAGCCATTTCTTGCGATAGGCGGACAATAATTTATGATGGGTAAAATACGTTCACTTCGCAGTTCAGCTTTAGTTAGAGATCAGTTGCATTGCTCTTTTCTCGATTATAACATGAAGTACTTCGCGTTGTTCTTGTTACCTTGTTTTGAATATTTTCCACATATTTTCCCCTTTTCTCTTTTCATTCCAGCCAGTCAGCCAGAAATGGCGGAGGAACTGGCGGAGAAACTTGACGCAGACTTGAATGATTATGTGGGTAAAGTGATTGAGAAAAACAAAAATTACAGATATGCACATCCACTCAGTGAGGAAAACTGGCAAGAGGTTTTGATATAGATGTTTTTACGTTGAGATAGTTATCAAGTGCCGTTCCTATGATCTTGAATACTAAGTTCACCTTACTCTATAAAGTTATGTGGGAGAGTAAAAATAATGAATTATTTGCTTATATTGTGCATTTGAGGAAAGTTATGACAAGCAATGTTGGCTTTTGGCTTGTTATACCTACTAGAAGTTGTAAGGGTGTAAAGGTCATACAACCCAAGAACCACAAATTGTATCTACTGATCTTCGCCCTCCAAGGCTCGGCGAGTCCTCTTTGTGCGAGCAATCAAACTGTTCTAAGATGCTGATTTTTTAAAAATTGTTCATAGTTATTAAGTTGTAACCAACATACAGGTCAGACAAGTGGTTGGGTGTTGCTTGTCTATCATGTCTACCATGTTAATTTATTACGTGACAAGAGCCTTGGCCCAATGAGTTATAACATCTAACATTAGACAGAGTAAGATAAAAGATAGGGGCCACTTTGGTGTATTTATGCTGCTCAAAAGGTTTGGTAAAAGTTGGTAGATACCAGTAGTATGTAGACCCCTGAGGTGTTTTGATTCACTGAGTCCTACTAGCCATTATTGATTTAGGAAATAGAGAACATTCCATTGTTCATGACAAAAAGTCCGGATGAAGTTGATTTTGAGAAATCACCAGACATTGCTGCGCTGCAAGCCTTAAAATTTGAGGAGGATGATCCAAACAGTTAGTTTTCAAGACTAAACTTGCTTTCCATTGTCAGTGCACCCTACTTGCTATTATTACTCCATCTAATACCGGGTGGTTCTTTGTCTTTTTTCAAAGCAAAGGCACTTTTATACAAAGATGATGGTAATGAAGAGTTCAAGAAAGGAAAATACAAGAAAGCAATAAAAGTGTATTCTGAAGGAATTAAAGTGAATTGTCCTGATGCATGTGTTATGGCAACACTGTATACGAATCGAGCTAATGCACATTTTAGAATAGGTAACAATGACTGACTTATCCTTATAGCAGTATAAAGTCATGTAATGCATGATATGTCAGACAAATCATAGAGTTGTAGCGATGGGTTATTCAGGTATACAGGGTTATTCAATAGATCAGCCACATGCAATTAGACTGGATCAGCAAATCAACCATGTATGATTTAGGAAACTACAGAACATCATTGAATGATGCTACAGAAGCAAAGAAAATTCAACCTGGTTATATCAAAGCAATATTTCGTGGTACGACGTATGATTAACGACATTCTTTAACAAATAATATTTCTTCATGCAGCATGATTTGCAAGCCAAGAAAAATTGCAGCTTTTCAAGTCTTTTTCATAGCATTTTCCATGTGCTCCTGTGGTTGGTATTGGTCACAGTAATGCTAGTATCTGATTTAGGTATCTTTCGGTCTATGTGAAAGTTGATATGTTATCTAGGTGCGAATGCTTGTATGGAGTTGGAACGATACAATGATGCAATCATTTGGTGCAAAGAAGGCCTAACTGTATCCTTGATCCTTTTATTTCTTATTTGTAACATCCAATCAACAACGTTTCAGGCAATTATTCTCTGTTGTAATACCGCTGTACAAATTTGAACCGATATGCCAATAATATATTTTGGACAATTAGCCAAAGCTATCCTCTAAGAGAACTTATTTTACTTAATATCACTAAGCATGACCCAGATCAGAAAACATTTCAAGATATTTTAAAGAAAGCCTCCATGAAATTGGTTTGTCATGGTTTCAGTTGTAAAAACGTATTAAAAGATACATATGTTGTAATGTTAACAAACTTTGAATATTGATTTAGAAACAACACGAAAGAGACAAAAGAAAGAAAAAAGCAGAGGAAAATAAGATAAAAAAGTCAAACGAACAACTTATTAAAGCAATATTGGTATATGCTTTTTTAAATTTAATCTTGGGTTTCTTCCATTTCTTTGAAAGAGAATAAAATTTCACAGCCAAATTAAAAAAAACATTTTTGAAATTCAAGAGAAAACTGATGTTCCCACTGCAGAATTTCTTTGTTTAATTACACATGGGCATATTCGAGTCAAAATATATCATACGTTTTCAATTTTATGTCAGGAAATTTGCCGAAGTCAATTATGAATGCAATCATGTTTGGTAGTTTATTGAACTTACGTCACATGCAGTTCTGACTGTCGGACTATAAATTTATAGCTCACGAAACGAGTTTTGATATTTACCTCATTTCTGTTAAATATGTGTTAGGGCAAGATCGCAGAAATTCATAGCCATTCTGCAGAAACTCTTCTCTTTTATCTTCCTGTAGTCTAGAGGTGTGAAACTACGTGCTATTCCTGGAGGGGAGGGAAAAGAAAACTTAAAATTAAATTCACTTGAAGCTCTCGGATTAAACCACCAAGCTGACATTCCTGGAAATGGTCAGGTCGTTTTAGACAATGATGGATTCCTACACTGGCCTGTACTGTTTGTCTATCCTGAGCACGGGCAGACTGATTTCATTGAAGCCTTTAACGAAAACGACAAGTGAGTTCAAATTTCTTGTAGTCACTTATGCGGCCTGTTGGTTCGTTTATTGGTTGGTTTGTTTGTTTGAAGGCAAACGTCAATTAGTTATATTGGTGCTGATTAGCAATGCTCCTTAGTGTTCCTTACGAATCGAAATAACCAAAGACCAATAGACCCTAATTTTGTCAATTAGCGCATATTAATATCAAATCACATTGTCTTGTTTTGGCTGCTCTCTACGTTTAGATTTTGCGATCATTTGCAAGTGATGTTTTCTGAAGACGTTCCGTGGGATACTGACAAAAAGTATCAAGCTTCTCAACTCGAGGTCATAATTTACTGTCTTCATAACAACATACTTCTTCCTAAATATAAAAGAAATCACCATGCAAACATTCACAGACCTTATACTTCTTCCTGTTTGTCGTCTGTTGATCATTATCTTGCAATTCGTCACAAGCTACGGCACATATACTATTTTGCAGGTATATTTTGAACATGTTGAAAAGAATGCCTTGGTTTTAGCACCACAGTCGAGCTCTCTCGGAAACATTTTGTCTGATTCAAGGTACGCAGCCTCGAAGTTTAGCAATGTCGATACCGCAAAAAAAGAAGGCTTTGGACCTTTCGTGATGACCTGGGGCCGCTTGTGTAAAAATGAAGTTAAAAATATATTTAAATACGAACATCAACCAACATCGTATGCTCAAGATTTATCTACTTTTTAACTACAAAATCGCAGTTAACGTATAGTTAAGAGTTTTACACATCCGGCTCCGAAAATGTGTACAGTAAAACAATAAGGCCGCTCACACAACAGAGAGCACTAGTCTAGTATCTTACCCACTGTATACTGTTTACTTTTAGGTATACCGTCTATGGTGGGACACCTTCATTCATTATTTTAGTCAAAGACACTCCTTTTCAAGAAGAATTTAAAACAGCATACAGCGTGCCTAGGTGACATATGCATTTGTTAGAATTTTCGTAAGACTACTACTGAAAAATAGAATCTTAAATTCTGTGTATTTAATATGTTGAATATTATGTGTAATAACAAATTTATGCAACACAATAGCTTTCTTCGCTTCCTCTGCGCGCAACTCCTCGGAGAAAAGACTGGGGGATGCTTTGGGATAATATGCTTATAACAATTTCACTTCTTTGAAAATGATTAAGAAACTCTACAATGCATGCAACAAGACAAATATATAGACTTATTATATTTTTTAAACTTCCGGCTGGTCCAAACCTGCACGCAGGCGACAAGAGGGGAAACTAGTGTCAAATTCACTTTTGCGTTACCTTTCGTATTGAGATTATATCAATTTCTATTCATATATTGGACTGGTCAAATATTAATACTTTGTTTCTCTTCAACCTTCTTAAGTTAACCCTCTCATCCACATTTCCACAGGGGAAACTGGAGTCAAACATGTTTACCTTCGCGCTCCGTACAGTGTTCATATTTTCCAAATTGCAAATTTTCATTCATCCCAAGAAGGGAAATTAAGCTAAAACACACATTTCTATATTTCTACTTATCTGGACTAGAAAACATTCGTTTGCTTTCCTTGTTTTCTATATATTCTCCACAACTTGAGAGGGAAAACGACTGAGTCTTTCTGTTTAAGTATACTGTCAATATTTCCTTTCATATTTTAACCGTTACATAATGCACTACTCGTAGTTGCGTAGCCAGCCTAATAAACTCGGGGTGACAACGCAAAGTTTGAAGCATAATCATTAATTTCTTTAGAAATTGATTGTTTTCACAGTTTATGAACACAAAAATGTTGCAGTGATACCACTGTAGCCATTCTGCAGAAACTCTTCTCTTTTATCTTCCTGTAGTCTAGAGGTGTGAAACTACGTGCTATTCCTGGAGGG
>JAOBYK010421013.1:0-15065 GCA_025434845.1 Phenganax subtilis
CTCCAGGTGCTGCCCGTGGGCAGGGTCCCCCCCCATCAGCCAACGTAGATGGCCTGACCATTGGAACTGGAAGCATGTTTTTGTTCTACAAACAGAGGGGGGTTCAGCTCCACTTAACCATGATGATTTCAGGGTGTGTATAGCGTCTATAGTCTCTCTCTCTAATATATATACCACCTCCACTCTAGTGTGTTGAGACATTCTTATATCTTTGTATACATCTCACCCGCTGCAACAGAACGGAAGATGTGTATCAGCATGTGTGGAACATGGAGCTATACTCGGGAAAGTTCTTTGAGCTATACTCTAGTTCGCAACTCCCTCACCAAATATATAAGAAGTGTTCAATAACTGTTTCCTAAGGCCAGCATCACAGGGGATACACTTTGGAGAGTAGACAGGCTGACAGGAGATCTGAGCCGCTGTGGTTCTTGGAACGCGGGTGGTTGGTGGTGGGACTTGGGGAAGGTCTGCTCCGCCGATGTCCCAGGCTTTTCCGCGCTTTGTTCGAGATCACCATGCCCGGGTGCCAGAGTGACAGCGACCGGACCAGAGAGTTGTTTGACATGATAGGTTGCTGTAGAACCAACCCAGGATGAAGCCACACAGGTTCAATGACGTCTGACGTCAACGAGTCACAAGATGAATTACTCCAACCAAGGTCCATGGATCTTTGAAGCTGAACTTCACTAGGCCATACCAGACCACAAAACCATCCAATCCCTGGTTGTGGTGGCGACACCACACAGTGAGTTCATGGTTGCACTCGCCCACCCCACGTGAGGACCCGGGTGACGAACATGAGCGAGATGAGCGACCGGCTGCTGGAGTGGTGTTTGGACACCCGAGCGAGTTTGGGAGGACATGGGAGGATTCAATGGTCCCAGAAAAGACGAATGGGACTGGTATAGTTACATACATTGTAACGCATTGTGATACTCATGAAAATTACTCAATGTATAGTGACGGACTGATACTTAGAACCACATTTGGAAAAAATGAACAACTTTTTTTTCACAGCGGAATGGTTCTAAGTGTATGCGCATAGAACCAAAGCACCCTACTTAGAAGCAAAATCCCGAGTGCACACTTAGAACCAAAGTGCACACTTAGAACCAGAGACACAAAGTGATATACTGCATTTTGCTATTCATATGAATGGAATTGGCCGCTGATATGCAGGCGTTTTGGCTAAACGCCATACTTGTGAACCAGACAGCCATGGCCGGAAAGCCTTTGCCCCCGGAGGTGAAGGAGTTCGGCTATGGGAAACTTGCCTTGGAGGAGTGGCTTTCTTAAGTCACCCGAAGTACAGCACAGGTTCTAAGTGTAGAATCCCCCAGGGGGCACTGGCTTTACAGCTTGCATAATGCTGAGGGCGTGCCTGTTTTGTGAAACTCACCCGAATGAACCATCAAACACACTAACTGGGAAATCATTTGAATTCTATCACCACGTGTTTTTGGTGCAGACAGGAAGAACAAACAACTTGAGAAGGCAAGACACAGGTTCTAAGTGTAGATTCCCCCAGGGGGCACTGGCTTTACAGCTTGCATCATGTTGAGGGTGTATCCATTTTGTGAAATTCACCCGAGTGAACCATCAGGTACACTAAAACTGTTGAAATCATGTGGGATAGTAAGCACAAATCTACCACCAACTTTTTTGGGGCTGAGAAGGGAGAAACGACTAACTTGACAAGGCAATACACAGGTTCTAAGTGCAGCTTCCCCCAGGTGGTTGTGTCTTTGCAGCTTGCATCATGTTGGCGGTGTATCCATTTTGTGAAACCCAAACGAACCAATAGGACCATCAGGTAGGTACACTAGCGGTGAAATCATGTTATATAGTATCAATCAAAAGCCTACCACCATTGTTGTGGACAGAGAATATAGAAAGTACAAATTTGAGAAGGCAAGACACAGGTTCTAAGTGTAGCTTCCCCCAGGGGGTTGTAGTGTCCAGCTTGCATCAAGTTGAGGGCGTATCCATTTTGTGAAACTCACCCGAATGAACCACTAGGACCATCAGGTACACTAACTGGGAAGCCTACTAAGAGAAAAGCACGATATATCACCAAGCATTTTGGGCGGAGAAAAGATCCTAAACTTCAGATTGAAACAGGTTCTAAGTGCAAGCCCCATGCAGGTGGCTCAAAGGCATTGGCTTTACAGCTTTCCCCATGTATGTTGTTCACTTATACCAACCGTTTCTATGGTAGGTATGAACAAACTTAAAGAAGTTAAAACCCGTATTCTAAGATATATAAGTGAGTACCTTCGAAGGTTCTTTCTGAACTGCTGAACTGTGTGTGGCTCCTGGTGCTCCAAGGTATCAAGTGAGGTTTGAATGCCACCAGCGGAAGTTCTTGCGGGCCCATTTCCCTGAAGGAGCGGCTCTAGAGGCAGCATGCGCATACACTGCATCGTGCAAGTCCATCGTTGAGAAGTTTGGTGAAATGCGTGGAAGTCAGGCTCATTTGGTTTATTAAGTGTTCACTGACCAAAAATACTGTCCGACCGTTGCAGTGTTTGCCCGCCCCCATGTGATTTGAAGAAAGTTGTGTTCCTGTTTTTTGAAGGCTAAATTGTGCCCTGGCAAGGCAAAGGCTCGAGTTGAATGGATGCAAAAGTTGGGGTTCTTGCAGACCAAGGGGGCCTTGGAGAAACAAAAGCAGCACATGTATTCAGACATGTCTGAGGGACGAATCAAAGAGGTTGAGGCAAGCATCCTGAACGCAGTTGACTTCCGTGGTGCACTTGTTGGTGAAAGCAAGGTTGAACTAGATTCCCGTGTTGGATGGTACAAGGGCACTTTCGACCTTGGAGATGGTGAGTGTCTCACCAAAAGATTTGAGAACACAAAGGCGACCTATGATTGGCTTTTGTCAGTGTCTCATTCGTACAAATCTGGAAAACTCACGGAACATATGCGGAAAGCACACCAAGCAGTCCAAAGTGGAGTGGACTTAGACAAGGCCGCCATGAAGCTCCAGGACGGTCAGTCGGGGGAGCTGGCAGCCCTTGCTACTGCCATTTCTGGCCAGGTTGCATCAGAGCAAAATGGTGGCGGTGACAACGTGACTGCGGAGTTCATGGCAGTCCACAAGCTTCATACTGTTGAGCTACCAACTGCGGAAGTTTGCTTGCATAAGGGCTCATTGAACACTTTCTGCACGCTAGCCAGCACACAGCGGTCTACTGGGGCCTTGCTCTTGGGGAAAGAAGCCTGGAATGGCAAGATGCACTGCACGCAGTTTGTCTTGACAAGTGGCCCTCCGGAGGCTTTGTTGGAACATGAACGCGTGGTTACCAGGTGCAATGCTCTGTCACTCGTGGCTTGCGGTCTGGTCACTGTGGGCACTCCAGAGTCTTGGACACAGGATCTTAAAAAGCAAGTGCTTCGGAACCTGGTCACCAATTGTGTATCTCCACTGCTGGTGATTTGTGACTTCACCCATGTTGCAACAGCGGAGCGGCACTGCTATGAAATGAGTCCAGAAGGTCATTGCAGACCAGTATCAGTTTCCTGGACCACAAATCCAAAGCAGGATGAATCTCGCAGGCTTCTTTACAATCTGTGTTGGCTGGATGAGCTGGGAACTTCGCATTTGGAAGCTGCCACCAAAGAGATCTGCTCAGCCATGTGCAAGCTTGTGCGTGAGAAGACAATGTGTCAAGCACCTTCCAAATCTGGTGACTCTGGTGGTCGTCCAAACTTTTCCCATTTCAGGATCGTGCAAATCCCTGGAAACGGCATGTGCTGTTGGAACGCAATGTTGGCCAATGCCAAGCTGGAACAGTTTGAAAAAATACCGCGAAACCGTGCACACTATCCATTGAATGCCCAACTGCTGCGTGAAGAGGAGGAGGCTTCCAAACAGTTGGTTAAAGAAGTTTGTCGTGCAGCTATGCAAGACCATGATCCCCATGTTCGCGCTGCGGCGCGCCGAGCTGCTGAAAAACCAGATATTTCACCGGCAGACCTAGAGTGGATCTCCAAGGTCTTGCAGGTGTCCATCCGATGCACTTGTGCGCTGGAGGCTGGGGTCATACTCGTGCATTTGTCCTACAACTATTGCGGTTTTTTAGACACACACACATTGCCACCAGGCTGCTGTAATCTCACAGGCAGTTAATACATGCATTATATATATATATATATTCTACAAATGTGATGTATGGTTCACAAGTCCAGCCTATAAGTCTCTGTTATTAAGCAAAAAAATCTCAACCAGGGAGAAATGAGTGGTTCTAAGTGTGTGTGTGTGCATCAGCAGGTTGGGCAAATTGACGGTGCACGGGTGGACGCTGTATATGGTGATGGAGAGCCAACTATCCATGTGCACCTCCACTTCGAGAAGGCAGCAGAGTCACCACGTCTTATGGGGCACTACAGTCTTTTGGTGCCATGCCCTTCTACCATGCAAGGTTCAATTGCCCTTCCCGCCAATGTTCCCCGTCTCCTGTAGAAAGTCTTTTGTGTATCTTTCCGTTAGCAGTGGACATATGTGAGTGATATACACATAATAGATAATATATATATATACTTAATGCCAGGCGTATTCCTTCCATATTCATATCACTGATGATGCAAATCCCTTCGTCATGGCACTGCAATACCCAAAAAGAATGGCTTAGCTTGTGATGTACATATATATATACACATATGTCTTCAAACATGGTTGCAGTTGGGTTGTGATCTGTGAGTAAGGTTCCATCGGATAGCAATGAGTCCGCGAAAGGCCTGCTCGCAAAGTTTTTGTATGACCAGGATGAACAGGAGGTGATTGCTCAGCAAGTGGAAGGTCCCCTAGAGTTGGATTACACAAAGCTTCCAAAAGAATTGACCCTCGATTCCAGCTTGAACCTGGCTTCAGAACTTCAGCGGGCGTGCCAGCACCCAGAGCTGCAAGACTTCTTGAAGTGGATCCTGCTAACGTATGACATTTCCGCTGAGGAGTACAACTTTGCGGGTGCAGACGGGGATCCATTGGAACAACTGGTTGATTTTACAAAATGGTTGGTAGAAACGGGCAGGGGAAAATATGACACAAGTGCAAAGACTCCTGAAGAAGATCCACCTCTACCTGCACCGTGCCAACCACCAACCAGCGAACCAGGGTGTGATGAGAAGGGAGAACCAGCGCAAACCAAGGAGCCGTCTCACTTAGAACCAGCAAAGATCATTCAGCAACAAGCAGTTACCCAGCACCTCCAGGCAACCATGGGGACACCCCATAGCCAGCCACGTGTTGAGGCAGCAGCCACACCAACAGAGCAAGCTGAGCCACAAACATGCCCAGCAGAAGCCAAGCAGCCAAAGCCAGCAGCCCCTGCACCACTTGCAGACCAGGCAACCATGGAGACACCGCATAGCCAGCCACGTGTTGAGGCAGCAGCCACACCAACAAAGCAAGCTGAGCCACAAACATGCTCAGCAAAAGCCAAGGAACCACCGGCAGAGCCCATTCAGCAACAAGCAGTTGGCAAGCACCTGCAGGCAATCATGGAGACACGGCATAGCCAGTCACGTGTTGAGGCAGCAGCCACACCAGCAGAGCAAGCTGAGCGACAAACATGCGCAAGCAGCAAGAGCAGCACAAGCAGCATTCAGCTGATAGGGTTCAAAGCAGCCCCAAGGCTTCACAAGAGGATTAGAGTGAAGGAAGAGCCGTGTGAAGGTACTCCAAAACGCCACAAAGCAAAGCGGTTGCAATTTGCATTACTTCCAACACCCCAACTCTCGAAGAAGCAGCCCAAGGGCAAGAAAAGACAATTAGAAGCCACCAGGGACGTGAAGTCTGAACACGTCAAGCAAGAACCGGACCCACCGAGCAGCCACAAGCGGCTGCGACCTTTCTATGCAAGTGAAGGACACTTGGCCTTGGATGAACTGCGAATGGAGCATCAAGCCAAGCAAAGAAGACTGGAACCAACATCTACCAACCAAAACACCGGTGTAGCATCCAGCAAGCCTTCCCCCGCACCATTAGCAGAAGCATCTAGCAGCAGGCATAGTCTCCAGCCAAGAAGTGAATGCACTACTACAACCGTAGCAAGGCAGTTGGCAGCAACAAAGATGAAAGCGTGTGATTTGGAAGCAGAAGTGACCTGCATGTGCCTAAGTCAAACTTCATGGAACAGGTTTCAACGCTTGCAACACAACATTTTGCTACGGAGCTACCATTTGAGGCACCTGCCATGCAACTTTCACGTCATTGTTCAAACCGCTGATGGGTCTAGAGGCATGCTGGTCGGGACTATACGGATTGACAGCTCAGACAAAATCACCCAGCATAGAGAGATCGTGTACGCTGATGACAAGCAGTTTTGGGGCGATAAACTTCGGGCCGGTGACAACGTCTTCAAGTGGAGAGTTTCTTCGGTGAATACCCTGGAAGCACCCTGTGAAGTGAAGTTTACATCCTCCAAGCACAAAAACCGGCACTTCTCGTGCAAGTTGGCCAGCTTGCTGAGTGGCACACAAATTGCCGTGCCAAAGCCCTCATTGTTCAGTACAGGCCATTACTTCTTGTCCTTGTTGAGTGACCGGAGATACAAGAAATTGGAACAAACAGCTCGGGCTTTGGATGGTTGCACACTGAAGATCGGCACGGCATGCTCTGGTTCTGATGTTGCTGTTCTGGCAGTGAAGGGAATGCTGGAATCCATCAACAAAGAGTTTGGTGTAGCGAGGCTGTGTTTCATATTAAAAATTGTATATATATAGGTTTGTTTAATATTGTGGAAGCCTGGTTTAATGTTAGTTGATGGTATGGCTTGTATGACCTGGTTGGTTCTAAGTCTAGGCTCTGCCAACCAGCAATGGTGAGTCACGCATTCCCTCAGATCTAAGGTAAACATCGGCCTACAACATATCTTCAGCGTGGAGATCGATCCGAGGAAAAGGCAGTTCATACTGGATTCATTTCCTTCCGTTCAGCACGTGATGGCAGATGTTTGCTCATTCTCCGAGAAGTCTGGGTACTGCTACAAGTGCCAAACAAAGCACCAAGTCGCAGTGGATGGTCCACATGCCATGGGGGTGCACTTGTTTTTCTGTGGGCCATCCTGCAAAGATGTCAGCTTCTCGGCATACCCAACTTAGCACGCGCTTCTTTGCAAATTGGGCGTGGCTTTAATTGAAATATTTGCACATACGCTTATATACATATATATATATGTATTTAATACTCACACATGCGTGTACCATTCCATGCAAGCACAAAAACATCAGTTAGAATCTTGTTGTTGTTGTTGCTCTTTCCACCCATCATGATTGGGGTAGCTGGTAGCTGGGTATTAGTGCTTTGGCCTTTGCCCAACGATCTAGGTAAACTGAAGAGTGACCGGAAGGATTTCATTGGATGCTATGAAGCCAGCTGTGACACTGAAACTATGCCGGGCACGGGCACTTCAGGATTTACTTACAAACATGGATACAAAGAAGCGCCTTGCTTTGACAAGAAAACCTTTGTGGTGATGGAAAATACTCTTGGGAACGCACGCCAGCGGGTATATATATATAGTGTATATATTTCAAGGATCACAAACAGGTGTTTCCAAGTGCAGCCAAAGTGATGCAGGTCTTGAACTTCTTGGCGCCCGCTGCGTGCTTCTATGAGAATGTGCTTTCTGTATCAGAGAGATCCAAAGGACCAAGCGGCGGTTGGATGAGACCTGCCATAGAGGTTACTTGGCTCATGGACAGGCAAACATTATCTCCCAATGACTCCCAATATATATATATATATGCAGCAGTATCCGCCTAGTTCATGGGCAGTGGGCGAAGCCTACACATAGAACCAGGGTAGGGTGCATGAAAGATTCCAAGGTTTGTTCAATACACTAGCCTTTGGACATACATACTTGAGTGTTTTTTCTTCCTAACTGCCTGTTGTTTGTATACGGAAACACCTACCTAGTTCCAAGCCGTCCCAAGTAGAGATTCCCCAGTATCTTTCAACTTTGAGGCCTCAAGCCCAAATAGCTGGTGCACCACAGCATGGCACATATTTACACCTAGCCTATCCTAGAACCTGCAGTTCTTGCCGTGAGGTTGTTCAAGAAGATGCGGAGAAGGCCGGCTACCACTTTGCCCTCTGGTTGGACATTGAGATGTGTATGTTTTGCTTTGATCCTTTCTGTCTACTTTTATAGGAGGTCTGTGAATTAGTTATGTTGAGGTTACTGACGTTCTAAGTGTGAGGCTTGGCAGCGAGTTGACTCTCAAAACTTCCTTGTGCCTCAAAGGAGGAACAGAATATGGGGATGTTCCATACTGGCTACTGGCAACACTGATGCAGTTGCATACTCGAAAGACTTCAAGTCAACGCTATTGAACATGCAGAGTCACACCCATTTCCCCATGGATGACTGCTTCTTTTCCGGACGAGAACAAGCAGAGCCACGTACCGCACGCGAAAAGGAACTCCTACGCCGAGCTCAAGAGAAAGCCCGTGAGGTGACTTGTCAAAGCAAGACACCTAAATTGGAACTCTGCACAACAGCTTAGCTTTGTATGGGTCTATAATGGTGTATATATATTATCTATATATTTGTTCAATTATTGTGTGATATTTATACAACGAATATACAATTTTATACTACACACCGCATATCAGAAAACGAATTGGTACAGTGTTGGGCCTCAAAGTGTTTAGTGTTTCCAAATTTGGTTCTAAGTATCTGTCTGTCACTATAGTTTCTTTGTCATCTATGCCTACCGTGTGTTTTGCATTGTTTGGCCTAGGCAGGGCGGGAGCACGACAATGTTTTCTTTGATGCATCCAGTTCCCTTGCCCGTGGAGTTGAATCTGGCGTGGGAGTGGCAACCTGCGTGACCCCATCTCATGCCATATATTCTTCCAAGCTGGGGCGCTTCCTGGTTGATGAGGAGTTGCTAGGGCTTCAAGGCATGTGGCGGCAAGACTACCCCAACCAGGATGCATGGGGCAACATGTTGAATACAGGCGACCTAGCCCAAGATCTAGCTGGCAATGGTTTCACTGGAACAGTTGCACAAGCTGCCTTCCTTACAGTCTTGACCTTCTCAGAAGTATGGGAGCATGTTGCGACTTCCCAAGACCTTCTTGCAGAACAGGAGGCCTCCCCAAATCAACTAGAGGATGAACCTGCTCAGGCATTGGTTCTGGCAGGGTCACCACTTCTCCCAGAACCAGCAGAACCAGCAGAACCAGAAGAAATTCCAGCTGCCCAAGAGCTCGCTTTGCCTGTGAAACGCCGTGTTCGTGGGAAGACTTACGACCCGTTTTACTCCGGCCCAAGGAAGCCTGGCTTCCGACTCTTGGAAGCACGGCCAAAGAAGCGGAGCAAGGCAGAGTGTGGGAGACATGGCTGTGGCAACAAGAAGGCAAAAGGGAAGAAAAAAATGGTAACCATCAGTGAAAAGGAAGCTATCTTTCAGAAGTACCAAGAGTTGAAGGAAATGGGCGTGAGCAATCCTCTCCAAAAGCTGAAGGAGCAAAAACTCCCTGGATACTTCCATGGCTGCCTTTTTGAATCCAAATGGGGACGAGTTCGTCGCGAGCAACAATGGGAGCTGCTGGTTCAGACAGCCCCAAAGCTATGCCAGAAGCATAAGGAATTGCCCAATTCGCTCCGACGCATTCTCAACTTCTCAACAATGAAACATGGTGAGCCAGCCACTGCTGCATCGCAAAAGAACCATTTGCCACTGGTCCTCCAGGATGTGATTGAAAACGTTCTCATGGATCGAATTGACCTCGGGGAAGAGCTGGGCATCCCCTTTGTGAAAAATACGAATCTATGGTGTGTGGAGCTGTGGAACGAATGTTTGACTTCTGTCAAGCAAATGATGAAGAAGCAAAGCCTCAGCATGCTTCAGGAGCGGGATGGAGAGTTTGCTGAGATGGACCATTCACAGTTTGAATGCGTGTTTCAACAAATGGTCCATAAAGCTGACACTTTGCTCCAACCTATACAGCTGAGTGAGACAGACGGGGCGCTTACGCTACTCGACATGTTCAACAAATTGCTTTTGTTTTGGGACATTTTGGTTTTATATGTGCATGCTGCACGTGCGTCGTAAGAGGAAGGAGGCTCATGATGACATCTGATTCAATATATAAATTACAATGATATGTGTATGTATATATATATATCTACACCGTATATGATAATGCTATATGATGATACGGATACATTTTCCTTGGTTCTAAGTGTGCTCAGGAAGCAAGCGCAAAGGCTTTGCAATCGGTACGGAATCCGTTCACGGACCAACGAGAAGCCAGGCCTTCACCTACCCTATGATCATCCAGCGCTTGAAGCCATCAGAAGCCATGTGCAGAAGCAAATCCGGTCAATGGCCGTTCATCCTAGGCTTGTCGCTAACTTCGACCAGGTCTGGGTTACATGGTATCGACCGCAGAAGAAGACTTTGATGAAGGATTCCAGCGCACGCGGCCTCAAAGACCCGCTCATGAAGTCTTTGCTGCTACGTCAAATCAGGCATGGTCTGGAGCGGGTTTTGGATTTACCCATGACTGAAGGTGATCCCAGTGCACCCAAGCCACTTGAGAGCAGGCTGAACAGGGTTCAAGGGGGTCCAGCAGCGCGCGCTGCTGTAGAAGGTTGGCGCAATCCGCGTACCCTGACAACGCTGTCCTTCATAGATGGTCACATCGCAAGGGGATTTGTGACGGTGAAGGAAATCCCAGAAAACACAAGAACAAAGCTCAACAAGGAGCTCTCCAGATGGCTCTACATTGAGAAAGGATTGGGTAGAACGCATATATGGAATCAGGAGACGTTGATTCTCTACCTCGCCCATCTCTCAAAGGACAACTTGTTTGCAACAAAGGTGGTTCTAAGTGTGTTATACACAGGCAAGGTGCACAAGAGGCGGACTCCAAGAGACAGACTCCATAACTCCTCAAGAACGGGCCTTCCCTACACTTTTGTATGAAGATGTATATATATATATGAAGAATTCTGACAATCTTTTGTTTTTATACAAGAGCCCTGTTGGTTTGTTCAAGGTATTTGTCACCACACGCAGGAATTGAGAGCTCGCAGAAAACAGCTTGGGCTCACTGCCAGAGACAGGGCCATGGTTATGCTGGATCAGGCGAGCGCTCACATGTCTTCAGCATATTTGAAGATTCAAGAGCGATGGAGCGTTGAGAATAACTGCGCTGCTTGACCGGGAGCTGGCTACTATCTTTTTGTAACACAAACACGGCTGTGGTTCTAAGTGTTTATTTTGGCAGGGACAAGATGTATACATATATTGCCGTTACATAACCGTTACATATATAGTGGGTGTGCTCCTTCTCATTGGCAACTCAGGAACTGCTCAATGGCCACTCGGAGCCAGCAGTGCCAGGCGGCTGGGGCGCTGCTGGCGCACCCAATGATGGGTGGCACCAGGCATTGCACTGTTTGACAAGATCGTGTCCAGACTGTGTAATTTGTTTTTCCAGGTATAATATGTAATAGTATGCAAACATTGTGGGTATGCTTCTTTTGACAAAAAGCCTTTGCTTCCCTGTGCCCTGGGGCCGGCCTGACAAGGTACTTGAAAGTGAGCGTGGGCTGGGGCAATGCTCCAGAACTACGCAAACGACTCGACCAATTACAAATGAATGTACAAGGTTCAGTAGCCTCAAGGCACTCAGGCTGCAAAAGAGCCCTCTCTACCCCTCTCTATATACCATATATGCAAATATAGTATATTAGTATGCAGCACTTCAACCCCAGTCTACCCTTGTGTGAGTTCTGGTGCCTAGGTGTGGGCTGGAGACATCTTTGCGGGGAGATGCTTGGGCGCTTCAAACATTGGCCAGTACAGAGTCCTTGGGATGCAGAGGTTTATATAATGCAAGTGTGTTCCAAGTTTTATAGCGGACATGCAAATGCCATGTCGCTCAGGCAGAACAAACTAATTTGGCTTTCTTGGTTCCATTGCGGCTACAGCTCTGTGCAAGATATCGCTACATGGCATTTTGACGGCCACCTGGCGTGTGGAATATGATTCTGCTAGTTCATGGGAGTTTACACACACATATATATATATATTCTGTGTATAAGTATAATTTGCAATGTGTTAGATACATACACATATAGGAGCATGCAACAAGGTTCAGAGGAGGTGGCCTTGAAATCTCTTCAGCGGAATAGGGACTCAATGGGTGATGTCTTGCAGCTCCAGAACGTTCCAGAGATTGAGCAGGATGGTGAGATTCTGGAGCACATGCGTATCCAAGAGCTTGTCACTTGGCAGCTTCACGCACTTAGAACCATCTTCTTGGCCCCATCATGGTTACATACTCACATACTCCGTGTTGAACAGTTTTTCAAGTATATGTATATAATTGTATATATGTATTTACTCACGCCTAAATCAATCCACCCTCTTCAGGAGGGAGAGCGGACATACGCGTGGGCGATTCAGAATGGGGATGCCATTGAGAGCCGTTGCATTCTCCCGCAGTGGATATCTCGAGTGCTGGAGCTCCGCCTTTGCCAGTTTGTGACAGAGCACGATGCTTGGCAAGAACGGATCCTCAAGAGAGTTGATAAGCCAAACCCGCTGACCCGAAAGCAGCAAGCACGGTATGAAGCTTGGCAAGCAAACCTAGCTCCTCGGTTTGTTTTCTCAAAAGAACACCAACAAGTGGTTACAGAATCCAAGCGTGTAACAGCTGATTGCATCGCAGTACAAATGCACCTGGATGCTGACCCGGACAAGCTAGAAGTGTCAGTAGCTTCCGGTCAACGCTACAGATTGGTTTTGCTTGCTGGCCTCCATTCCTCAACAAGCTTGCCTGAAACCTTGGATGTTGGTGTGCCTCCTGATGCCCTCAATGAGATGGAGAGAGCGGAGCAGGAGGACAGTGAGGCCTCACCCACAGGCATTGTCGGAGATGAAGAGCCTGACCCTGATGAGGAGCATGCCCAAATGTACAAAGATGCTGCATACCACATGGATTTTCCAGAGGCTGAGGACGAAGATTTTGATCTTGAAGTCCTGGCAGAAAGTGGTGATGAGCTTCCAGAATTCAAGGAGCCGAAAGATCAGGCGGCGCGCCGCGTGAAGTCTTTCAACCACAGAGAGGCGTGGAATGAGCTTGAGTTGAAGGGATTAACTTTGGTGCCATCCCACATCGTTGGCTGCTTTGTCAGCTACCACAAGAGAAACCAGCAATGGCAGGCCTTCTATCCAGGCTTGAGATCTAAGAGTGTATCTTGGGGACGAGATACAAAGAGGACCGAGCTGGAGGCAATCCTTCACACCATCAGATACATCCTAGAAGCCCACTGCGCCAGTCACCCGCGAGATCTGCTGTGGAGTGGTCAGCTCAAACGAGTGGTAGAGGCGGAGGCAACAGGGAAGTTCTGAGAGATTTGCTGAGCGATTCCTAGCCCTGTGGTGAGTGCTTCACATGCATGCACACATCCACACTTAGAACCTAGCCGGTTGCTCCTGCAGGCCCTGCACAGTCACTCTCTTGCCAGCGCTCCTCTGTTCAAAGACTTGACTAGACTTTACATACGCAGATACACAGAACCAAACTACACATACCAACTAAACATGTATATATAGATAATTACGCATGGGACTTTTCTTTTAGGTTGTAGCGCCAAGCCGGCAAAAGGCGGGAGCCCTGTGGTGAGTGCTTTACATGCATGCACGCAATCCACACTTAGAACCTGGCCGGACGTTTCTACCCGGGCCTGCGCAGCCATTCTCTTGCCAACACTCCGTTCTCAAGACCCCGTTGACACACGCAGAACATAATATATCATGAAAAATCACCTGTAATCATGAAAAATATAATAATATGTATCGCCAGCGCTTCTCATTTGCTTGCTACGGCAAGCCGGCGAGAGGAGGGATAATGGCTGTGCTAATCCTTCAGATGCACTGCAGCACCGCTCGTTTGAAAGTGTATGCACGGATTCTCTCTTGTTCTGTTCTGAGTTCGACTTTATAGATTGGTGTCCACCTAGTCCATGGGTGTAGCCCACACTTAGAACCACCGCGGTATGTACTATATAAGGGGGTGGGGAAACACGCCATGGCAAATGTGTACACTTAGAACCATGGCAAATGCCTTACAGCAAGGCTTTCCACAAACCATTTGAGGAGCGCGATGGAAAAGGAGATCAAGCCCGAGTCTTTTTCCCCAGCTGTATTGCAAGTCTTTCTTCTCACACAATATATATATATATAGAGTTTATACTAAAGTGACGGACACATACTTATGAACCTGTGTAGGGTACAATGGCTTTCACGGGTTCTAAGTATTGTTCTGCTGTTGTTTTTCATTGGTTCTAAGTATCACCTGGTCCTTCTGGTTCTAAGTAAGCGGTCCGGATCGTTTGGAAAAATGAGTAGGTTCTAAGTTGGGCTTTGCCCCGGCACAGTAACAGTGACCACAAATCATACCACAAAAAAAAGCACAGCAATTTAGCCATAGTTGGCATTAGGATGACTTTCATTTGCCCTTTCTAACGCTGGCTACATTAATCATGTGCTACAAAACCCTCAAGTCAACCCGATGCTTTTTTTCATCTGAGCGCAAGCAGTGAAGAAATGATCGACAATATCGATCCAGTCAAAAAGGCTTGGGGATTCTGCTGCCAGACAAAATGAGCTGGGCAGAGCTGGGCTCTGGCAGGCCGGGTAGAAGGGGAGGCAGAGGCCGGGCAGGGCGCCGGAACTGTGGGCGGCCCCGGTGTTCCAGGCCCGGGGGGGGGCGGGCTGCCCTTTAAAACAAAAGAAAACTGGAGGCCCGCTATTTTTAAAAGGAAAATGAAACACAAAAAAGCACAAAAAAAAGCACAAAAAACACACAAAACCGACCACAACTTAGTGGATTTTTTGTGCTTTTTTGTGGTCTGATTTGTGCTTTTTTTTGTGCTTTTTTTTGTGGTATGACTTGTGGTTTTTTTTGTGCTTTTTTTTGTGCTTTTTTTTGTGGTATGATTTGTGCTTTTTTTTGTGTTTTTTTTTGTGGTATGATTTGTGCTTTTTTTTGTGCTTTTTTTTGTGGTATGATTTGTGCTTCTTTTTGT
>JAOBYK010421124.1:0-15059 GCA_025434845.1 Phenganax subtilis
ATACATGCTGTTGCATGTATATTGTAGTCTTGTATGCAATGATAAACACACAAGTGACAATAAGTTTGATTTACTTGTTTTTATACGTGATTTGACCACATTTGCTGCCCAGTAAGGCTTACTGAAACCTAGCTATACATGCTGTTGTCTTGTATGTGATGAAAAAGACATAAACAAGTAAGAATAAGTTTGATTGGCTTGCTCTTACAAGGATACAAACTTCTGAATTTGACCATTTTTCGCTGCACTACGAGGTTTATACTGAAACGCTGTGACAATTCCTTAATGTTACTTCAAAAACATGACACAGTAAGTTTATTCATACACACGCTACAGGTGCCCCAAATGATAACTTCGAAACGGAAATAATTAAAAGCTTGTCAACTGAGTAAATGGAAAGACAATTAAAAAAGCAACCTGAAAGGGGCCACACAATTCGAGATTAAATTTATCACAACCAGTCAGGCTTACTTGAATTATATTATGAGTAATAAAAGCTCATTGTAGGATAACTATAAGTGCATTGTTTATCTCATCTTGCAATGCTCTTTCCCTCTTGGGGGTCAGTAATTGCGTTTTATTAATAGATTATATCTGTGAAAAACTTTGCAAGATCAAAGATGTTGGTCAAGTTTAGCCACAAATGAAATTTAACGGGTTTGTACTTCCAATTTTTATTCAACGATAATGCCAAGTTCAACTTTTTCGAGTTCACTTGCTCATGTGTACAGCCAAAAAGTTTTCTTTCACAAATTTCTTGATCAGTCTCCTTGCTCGTGTGCATAACGAACAAGTTTTCCTTGACAAGTTTCTTCACAAGTTTGCGCACAACAAGCATGTGAAATGAATAATACAATACGTTGTCCTACCTCATTAGTGCTTTAGAAATGAACTTCACCCAAACTCAAAACGCTGTTAATTTCACGCGTATTAATAAATACAGATCTCATTTTCAACAATATCCACTGGCCCAGCGGCCAATAATGAACCATCAGCTTTGAAACAACAAACATGAATTTCATCCGTATTACACTAGAAATGAAAAAGACAAACCCATATATGAATCTATCATTCTATTTACAAACAAAACAGTGTTTTCCGCGAACTTTCGATCACAAAGAACAACAAAAATTGAACCACAGAACTAGCTACCTCTAATTCCTTGATA
The DNA here is from genome assembly GCA_025434845.1 of Phenganax subtilis. Lineage (NCBI taxonomy): Eukaryota > Metazoa > Cnidaria > Anthozoa > Malacalcyonacea > Clavulariidae > Phenganax > Phenganax subtilis. Next base: position 1,169 of record JAOBYK010421124.1, read on the forward strand.
CATTGCCCCTCATTTACATCCCAAACTCTAACCTAAAGAACACAACCATAAAATTATAATGGAAAGTTACGACTGAACTTTAAAAAGACTTTCAAGAAAGCAAAGAGGTACCCTTATAATTCTGAACCTCATTTCTACCAAAATCGTAAAATTTTCGAATTTTTAAAGGCATGTTTTATTACTACCGACAAAAGATATTATTCCAGAAAAATGTATCGATTGGCAATGTTTGGGAGAAATTTGGAACGATTTGGATGACAAATGGAGGTTTTGAAAAGTAACGTGAAAACAAAGGGGTAATTTTCATATTTGTAAATTTCATAAAAGGTTTTAACTTTTCACAGTGAATCAGTGCATCAACCTGTACTCGGTGTATTATTGATAAAAAGTTAATGATAGACAGACGTTGAAAATAAAAGTTAGAGTGGTACAAACTAAAATTTAAAAAAATTCAATGAAAAACAGAAGAAGGAACTTAATTAGCAGGTTTGAAGCCCAAATCCCTGCAAGTCGAAAAACGTAAAATTATCAAACTTTTTGAAACATGTGTCTATAGGCCAGTTCACACGGGCGATTTTTGCTGCGATTTTTCTCCTTTTAGTGTATGTGATCGAGTAGGTTGACTGGCGAGTGCATCAGCAAAATTGTTGGACCAAGAATCTTGCCAGTTATCCACTCTATCAAATCTTTCAACACGAGAAAAATCGCATCGAAAATCGCCCGTGTGAACTGGCCTTATTGATCTGAAAATAACATTTTTGCGCACATCCACCGCTGTGTTTGGAAGAAGTTTGGGATGATTTGGGGCACTTTTGGAAGTTTAAAAAAATCTCATAGCAACGGAACAAATTTTTCAACTTTAAAAGTATCACACAAGGTTGCAATTTTTCGTGGTAATCAGCTTACATTATTCTATATTTGGTACTATTAGAGAGCTAATAATTCATCTCGAAAATATAAAATTTGCAAAATTACAAACTAAAATTTTAAAAAATTTAATGAAAAGTAGTATGACCTTTTCAAATTTGAAGCCTAAGTCTGTATAAATTGAATATCACAAAGTCTTCGTTAATTTTCAAAACATGTTATGATCTGAAAATAACTTTTTGGGGCAAGTATATTGATTCGTAATGTCTGAAAGAAATTTGGTCCCAACAGTTCAGAAGAAGCTTGGAAAATTAGAAAATTTTAATGTTTAACTTACGGTTTGATCATCTGCAGCAGAAACCAACCTGTTACCATCTGCGGAAAATGAACAAGCCTGGACAATAAGAAGCAACAAGTACGTACAACTGTATTAGTTGAAAATAGTTCAAATACAAAAGACAAATGATTATACTCAAATTAATCATCAAACCATTGCCACTCCACAACGGGTAACATCATGTGGGGACAAGACAAATCGAACTTAATGAGTTGACAAGAGACATTGGCAATTACATAGCTTAGTTAATGAGTTCCCAACAGTTCCCTCTTTAGCAAATGAAATTATATAGCATTAGATAGTAAATTATAAGTAGGGAACATTCAAGTGCATTGCCAGTCACTGATTCAACATTAAACTCTGATTCAACAGCAATGAAACCAGGCATATTTGAGATGCTTTCTACCTGAATCCAACCTGTATGTCCCTTCAAAATCATGAACAAAGATTTTCTCTTGACATCCCACAAAATTATAGTCATGTCCCAAGAAGCAGATGCCTTGGAAAACAAAAATCACCAGGAATTAATCTATATAGAGTGTCACATTAATGAGCAAAATCGTAGGGGTGTAAATTAACACCCAGAACAAAGAGCAATTTTTGTTGACAAATTTTCCCTGACGAATTCACTTGCCCACACAGACAAGTTTTCCTTGATAATCATACTTGTAAGCAAGTTACTTTGCTGAGTAGCTGACATGACTGGCTCTTTGAAAAGGCTCCTTGTCAAGAAAAAACTTGTCAATTTTCATCTTCCACATAAGCACATAAACTTGTGAAGAAAAAATTGTCAAGGAAACATATTTGTTTTCATAGGGCTTAAACTTTGAAAACTGTAGTTTAATAGCAGGACTGCTTTGGTACAGTATACTTCAGTTACAATGAACATACCAAGAGACCTTGACATGAAAATGAAACAGCTTTCACATTGCTCCGATGTTCTTTTAGTGTATGACATAACGGTGACTTCTTCAAGCCAGGTTTGATATTGAACAAGGATAAATCTAATGTCCATAAACAAATAGAACAATCCCACGAACCTGATGCCTGTTAAAAACAAATGGTGTAAGTTTAAATGCAAGGGACATTCTTCAACAAGTAAATTGAGGTGTTAAACCAGTGAAGTCTAAGCAGATTGGAACAATAATTTTGCTGCTAGCTTTGAAGCTAAACTGAAAACCAAAATGTACACACATTGCTGCTGTGCATTAATTGAGAATACACTACTTTTTCAGTGTGTGTTTTAGAAGTCAAAACAGCCCATTCTGAACAAGATAAAGGGACATACATATATATACAGTAGTACAAAAACCTCAGTATAAAGCAATTTTTGGAGCTCAGTGGAGGAATTACAATGTGTTTTGTTTTTCAGAGTTGAAAAGTAAAGTAGGCATTGGCATGTTCAACTTTAGTCATTCCAGTAAAAACAAAACTTTGCCCACTATGTACGGTTCACTGAGTTAGACCAATATTACAACTGTTGCACCAGTAGCAAAGGCAGTCCAAAACTTTGGTATTCATCTCTTTGGAAACTGATGGCCTTCACAGTCTGCGAACATGGAAATATTTGCATTGCACGATCAAATTGTCAAGCTGGCTTTACCAAAATGTTACACTGATGCCTGAGGGGCATTGCAACTCAAGCAAGAAATGAAATTCGAAATGTATACCATGTAGACAGAATCTGGTGAAAATACACAAGACTGAACAGAACTTGAATGACCAGAACAAATATATGCTGCGTCTCCCGTCTGAAAATTAATTCATCATAATTACGAATTGAATACCAATTATATCCAAACTATTTTGCATACAAAATGACATACAAGAATAGCACAAATGCTATAGTACTTCTGTTTTCTAATATTCACAGTCAACCATCAATATATACAAAACAAATATATTTCATTATGAAATATGAAATTGCTAGTGAGAAACATCTGATTATAAAGACAACACCTTAACGCTCCAAATTATTGCCGAGCAGTCCCATGATCCTGTGCAAAGCCAAGAGCTGTCGCTTGAAAAAGTGCACGTCTCGACACTGTGAGTATGTCCTAAAAATGTTGCAAATACATTTTCTGCCAGTCTGCTAGCTACACTAGAACATAACTTGTAAAGAGCTGAATGTTATATTTACTAATTTATCATACATTATTATAATGCAAAATGGACATCTGCCATGTTTTTCTCATTTTATCAAATAGTCAGTTTTTCTTATACCTTTCAAGTTATGAACTTGCTTTCCACTTTCTGCATTCCAAATAATTGCAGCGTGGTCATAGGACCCAGTCCCAAAAATCTTGCCATTTTGAGCAAAACAGCAACACTTTATTGCCCCTACACAATCAATAAACCAATACTGGAGAGGCGTGCATCCCAGAGCGGCTTACATTGTTGTCATACTCAGTGTCTAGTGGCAGACAGCCTTACTCGCAGGGGCGGAGCCAAGGGGGGGGACTCGGCCACCTCAATCATTTGAGAACCACATTTTTAAACCGTTGAAAACCGGCTTGAAATAAGTTGGGGGGGCATCTCACTTTGAAAACTGAAAATTTTCCTGAGTGAGCATGCCCCCTGACCTTTCTAAAATGTATTCGCCCCCCCCAAAAGTTAGGTCCTGGCTACGCCACTGCTTACTCGCCAAGACCTATGACATTCTTGTAGCAAACCAAACGATATTTCAAACACTATGCTCTCTACAAAATCTATTCATGTACCTTTATGGCTATCCAATGTGTACAATGGCTGCCCAGATTTGGTGTCCCAAACTTTGACTAACCAGTCATCCCCTCCAGAAACGAACCGAGTCCAATTTGGTGAAAAACAGCAAGTATTCACCTCGTCTTTGTGGCCTACTAGCGACCTGAAGCTTATTGGAGTCAAAATAAACGGAGATACGTCTCTAGTCTTGCTTCCTTCGCTTTCTAATTCAATATCGTTTTTAAACCCACTTATTAAGTCGCCTTTGGCTTCACTTTCGGACGCCATTTGCGTTCGGGATACGTTCAAGTTTGTCAAATTTTTTCTTATTTCAACTTGATTTAAAACTCTGTTTTAGCTCAGTTTCTTACATCAATCTCTGCCTCTCTTTCTGAAGGCATTCTCAAACGAAAACATCAAAGTATTTTCGTACTTAAATCGAAATAATTGCAGAAATTTAAGAAAAATTTGCAACTTCCAACACTCCACGTTTTTTAAGTCCGACGGTGTACCTGTTCGCGGGCTACACGACACCACCTTCACGTGAACACATGGCCCGATTTTTATTCGGCCGACTCGGACAAGTGCGGTCGAATCGAACGAAACCTTTCCGTTTTGAGCGATATTTTTGGCTACATTTCTTGACCGAGAATAGCAAGGAAGGTGAACTTGATTTTATTCAATATTTTATCCAATTTTTATCCAAAAAGTTGAGAAAATCAGCCTAATGAAAACGCTTCGTGGGCAAGAATGAAGCAATTTATGCTAATTTGATTTTTGTACTAATTGCATAAAACGAACTTGAGACTATAAACCTATTCATTTAAATGTCTATTCTAGCAATCTGGCAATCAAACTAAAATTTCTCCATTCAAAATCTTTGGCTTCACAAGAGGAAATCTGAATTGAATATTTTTTGCAAGTGTGAAAAACATTGTCGCGATTATTCTAGCAATTTCCTTGAATGTGAAAATTTTCACAGTTTTTGCAATTATTTTAAGTGACGGGTGCCGGCTTGTCTTGCCCAAAGGTTTTAATCTACTTTTCACCAATCTAGTCTTGTGCCTTCCATGGATTAACCTATTACTTGTAAATATGTATACGTTTTAAACCTTCCAAGGTGAAGAGTATATTATTGGGTAATTATGCGTCTTTGCGGGTTTGACTACTGTTGAGTTTAGTTTACACTATACAGGGTCTGTAATCAGTATTTGAGCAAAGTTGCTTGACAGTGTCAATACTTTTCAAAGACACAATTTCACATCAGAGAGGCAATTCTTCTAGGCAAGTTTCTGAGATCAAAAACTTTGCAAATATTCTTGGACGAACAGTAAATCATACAAGGTGGTTAAAATGAAGTTTGAAATACTATATTTCAGTGCTGAAATTTGCAGACCTCTTGACCAAACCGGAAACCTTGAGCCACCAGAAGGATTAATACATATGTGTATATATACACTAACATAACCAGACACGACCACAAACCAGGCAGAGCAAAGTCTGCGAATTGATGAAGAGAGTATAAATGCGATTGTAACAGGTATATTGACAGTGACAATGAAGTGAACTTTTATACACTCTGGATATTTTACAGAAAAGTTTAATGAATTTCCTTTGAGATCAAATGTTGAGAAAAGCTTTCTGAAGGAATATAGGTAATCATGAATGGTCGAGAAACAAAAAGACCTAATTCGCGGCAACTAAAATCGTTTTCCATAAAAGATATCTTGGAGTTCCCAGATCAAAAAAGCAACTGTGAAAACATCAACTTTAAACAATCGCTTGAAAGCGACAAGAACAAGAGAAAATTGGAAGAAAAAGAAGGCAATTTTAAAGGATATTCAGATATTTTGAAGACGAGAAGAAGTTCTAGAAAGATGAACTCCAGTATGTGGTAATTTTAGCATTATTTTTTTCAACAGGTTGTTGAAAGACAAGCTGAGTTAGAAACGAGTTTAATTTATATGGGTAACGTAAAATGTATGTAATGAAGACACTAGACTGGAGTGTTGAAATGTTGGATTGTGAATTATAACTTCTTGCTCAGTTAGACAGTTACACTCATTTTACCAAACCGGAGTAGTGATAAGATGTGTGATGAAGACATGCACCAAACTGGAGCTGTTATAGTTGAAATCTAGACTAGCAGATAACAAGATGGGTTCTTTTACATTATAGAAAACAGAAAGATAAAACAAACAAGAAATCACTCGTCGTTTGAACAAGAACAGCGAAATGTGTTGGAGAAACGATTTGAAAAAGCAAAATACATTTCTCAAAGCGAACGAAGAAGAATTGCAAAAGAGATCGAGCTGTCTGAACAACAAGTAAAAACATGGTTTCAGAATCGTAGGACAAGATGGCGGAAGGCCCATGGGGAAAAAGATCTTTCAAAAGGATTATCAATTTTAAATAAAAGCAAGAGCGCAAATGCTCAACGAATATTGTCAAATTTTAACGAGAAATTATCGCCAGCGTATGTAAGACGTTTGCATGAGCAGCTTACGAAAAAATAACTTTGAATTTTATTTGCAACGTTTATAATTTGTAAATCAATGAACATGAAGTTTTGTATAACATGCAATACAATTCTTCTTTATAAGATTCAAATATCATAAATTTGTACAATGCCAGACCTTGATACAAAAACGTTTATACAATTATATTATATCTTAATCCTTAGTATGTTGATTATTTACACTGCTGCAAAAAAGCCAGCATTAATCTATACAGAGTACCATATCTTACAAAGAAGCAAAATTTTCAAGTTTGAAACCTCACCGTTTTGAAAGCAAACTGTACAATGTTAGAACCCAGTCTTTGGATAAACCGTTTATTCCCTCGTCAATGTTCGAAAGAACTCGGGCTGCACCACCATGTTCGGCATTCCACGTACCTTGTCGTCGGAGTCCGTCGTTTCCTCGGATTTTTCGAAACTTTGTTCGACGATTTTGAAACCAGGTCTAAGAAAAGTTGAAAAGATAAAAGTTCTAAATCCTAATAAAAGTCATCCCTAAATCAAACTTAACCTAATTATACTGGATAGTTCTATCTGTTCTAAACTGTTTTTTCTAGAGATCCAATAACAGTCATCTCTTATTGACCCAGTGTTACCACGGAAGAGACCTAAACTAAACCAACCGTATAGGTATACTTGATAGTTCTATTAGTTCTAAGCTAAACTCTCTTATTATTGATCCAGAATTACTACAGGAGGAAACCTAAACAAACGATAACGGTATTTATACTGGATACTTCCATCAATTCTTAGTTGTGTTTTCTAAAAATCCAGTAGGCGTGAGGCGTCGTGTCTCTTATCGATCCAACCACTACCTCCTACTAATCTAACTTTGTTTATACTGGATACTTTCATTAGTTCTTAGTTGTTTTTTCTACAAATCCAGTAGGCGTCATTTCTTGATCCAACGTTTCGACAGATGGAAATCTCCTACTAATCTAACTGTGCTTATACTGGATAGCTCCATCAGTTCTAAACTGCTCTTCCAAGAGATCTAGAAAAATAATCTCCTATTGATCCAGTGTTACTACAAGAGCAAACTTAAATGCATTTAGACTAACCGGCTTTACCAGTTTAAGCGTTCTTCCGAAATACCCAGTAAAATCATCTCTTATTGATACCAAACTAAATTAGCAATATTTGTACTGGATGGCTCTACCAGTTCTAAACTATTCTTCCTGAAAATCCAAAACGAATAATTTCCTATCGATTCACTTGTACAACAGGAGGATATGTACAATAAATTAAGTTCATTTCTCATGGATAACTTTATCAGTTTTCAACATTCCGCAGAAACTTATGGAACAATAACCCTTTGTTCGCCAAGCCCTCTATGGTCATCATCTTTTATTAGCATCATTAAACAACGATTATGAACTTACAATATTTTTCATTGCTCAGCACTTTTAAGAGAAACGGCAATACTTTACCTTAATCTGTCTCTCGGTCAAGCCCAATTCCAAAGCAAGTTGTTTTCTCTTGGACGAAGAAATGTATTTTGATTCTTGAAACACTTTCTCCAAGACTTCGCGTTGTTCGGCAAGAAATGGCGAACGACTTTTCATGTTTGAAAAACTATCTTCTTCTCGAGGCGTTGCCTGTTTTGAAGCGCAAGACGAAGAGCAAGCAACGTTGTTTTGCTCTGAATTCCTTTCTTCTTTAACACGGTCTTGAGAAAGAAGAATAAACACATTTAATGGCACTATAAATATTCGTTGTCAACTTTCATGGCGAGTTCACTTTCTCGTGTGTACAATGAACAATGTTTTCATTGATAAGTTTCTTGAGCATGCAGACGCTCGTGTGTGTACAACGAACAAGTTTTCCTTGACAAGTTTCTTGACGAGTTCACTTGCTCGTGTCTACAACGAACAAGTTTTCCTTGACAAGTTTCTTGACGATTTCCCTTGCTCGTGTCTACAACGAACAAGTTTTCGTTGATGGTCGTAACCACGAGCAAGTGTCCTTGTTGCAAAGCTGGCGTGACTAGCTCTTGATCAAAATCTTTGCTAAAGAAACACATAAAGATGTTTATCTCAAACTTGTCGAGGAAGACTTGTTCGTTGTATCCGCGAGCAAGTAAACTCGTCGGGAAAGGTATCGACAAAAATTTGTTAGCCTATACGCGCATGAAGTATAAAACAGAAACAGAACTACACTTACGCAGCAATTCAAGTAAATTAATACCTTTGAAGTTTTTTCCCTTCGCTTGTTCTTGAAAACTCTCATCTTCAATCGTTTCGTCCTCTTTTGAACTTTCTTCTGCGGGTCTTGAGTTCACTTCAGAATCAGAAGGCTCGCTAAGTATGTCAGCTATAAAGAAAGACGAAAAGCGTCTGTTTTGGCCTTCAGGGCTTCTTTGAGCCGTAGTATCGTGCAGTGTAGGCGTCCTAGTGTCTATTTCACTCATTATATAATCCAAGAATTCCAGCTTCTAAAATGAACTGTGATATGCAATGCACAGCTCTGTGGTATTAGCGTGTCTTACCATGGCAGAGTGTTTTTCAATACGTGAAGTTAATAGGATCCAAACATTTTAAACAAGGGATTACGAAAATTGTCACGCATATAGCGTGTGACGCACGAACTAGATGTGGTGGGTTTTATTAAGAAGTATAGGCGATAGCCGATGGCGGTCAATTTTCAATGGTCGTGAGAAAAATGACGCTAATTATTATCACTACACGTGTAGTAGTTTTTATGTGATGAAAATGCATATACAAGTGAGAATAAGTTTGATTTGTTTGTTCTTATAAACAATCTGAATTTAACAACCTTTTGCTGCGCTGAGATATACTGAAACTCAATTATATGTCTAAATGTCTTAAGACGTGGTTACATCACGCGAGCAAGAGAAACAAGTTTGATTCGCTTGCCTTGTACAAAGGCATAAAAAAACTTCTGAATTTGACTACCATTTTCTATCCAGGGCGTTACAAAAAGCTAGCATCTTAAAAACTGTTATCATTTTTCCGTTCGCAACACTATTTCCTTCCGAAATAACTTTACTATGTGGCATTCTATTGGATAGAGTTCATAAGTGTTCCTGAACAACATCCTTTTATTTTTGCCAAAATTCAGAAGTAATATTAAACATGACTCGTTTCATAACAAGCTTCCAGACTGCCATATTCTCGACCATTGACTACGATCAAGATTTCAGATCATCTCCTTCCACTGATTATCTGACAAATTTTCACGTCTAAGCAAAAGGGAGGAATCTTTTAATCATTGTCAAGGACATGTAAATGGAATCTTAACGTTAATAGCGATAATTTCCTTTCATCATTTTTCGTTTCAACAAATAATTTCCGTTCCACTTTAAACTATCTGTTAGTCGGGGCGGAATTTTCTCAAATTTCAGGAAACTTTTTGCAAACTAACATTTAGCTATAAACTAACTGCATTAGCCCAATGCCACCAGGCAGGTATATGTTATCACACATCTTGGTTAGCAAAAAGTAAAAATTCGCGACTCCACGTTTTAACACTCCAGTACAGTAATGCCTTCAACATGAAGACACTAGACTTGGAGTTTTAAAACACTGGGTTGTGAATTATAAATTCTCGCCAATTAAATTATACATTCATTTTCCTAAACCAGAATTAGAGAATCGAAATGTTTGATCGTGAATTATAACTTCTAGCTGAGTTAAATTGATTTTACAAAACAAGAGTCGTGATAAAGTGGGCGATAATATACCTGGTTGCCATGAACTCAATATACAAATGGGTTTCTTAATGTTTGTACGCGAACTTGCGTGACAACGTAAAGATTAAGACTTAAAACAGATTAACCTTTCAGAAAACATATTCAAACTTCTTAACTACTTGTCAACACACTAGACGTCAATATGGTCGTAAAATATAACTATAAACACATACTATACGCCTAATCTGTATGCCTATTTCACACCGTATATTGTTTTGTGATGGTTTTACGCCTATACAGCATACATCCTCAAGTGGACGTAGACATATTTTGCACATGTCGACAAAGAATCTATACTGAGGCAACGTTAGGCGACATAACAACAATTTAAAAGCAGAAAAATTTATCAAAAAGTAACTGTTATAACAAATAAAGCTATTAAGGGTTTAAAACCTATTATTTTGGCCCAATTTTTGAGTGTGTTTCGCCAACAGTTTTCAGGAATTTTTGCTACTTAACAAATTTATTGTGCTAGCAATTAATATTTGTTTGTTTACGGTATTTGCAAACATTTTGCAACTTGACAACGTACATAAAACGAATACAGTAGCTACAAATATAGCTTTTTCAGTCTCTTAAGCGCCAAAAATCCCGAATAATATATCGTAAAAAAATAAAAATGACTATTATGATAAACTATGAGTATATTATAGTGAGTACAGTTGAACTTTTGACTATTTTAAACTTGCTATTTTTAATATTGAGTGATCTACTTATTAATTAGTAAAAATTGACTATATATATACATGTTCTTTGATTTTATACAACCAATACAAATGTGATGGGGTTTTACGTTTTCAAATATGAAAAATCGAACTATACCTTGTGGCAAACACTGAGCATGCGTAGATTGTCAATTGACGACCCTTTATTCGGGGAATTTTGCAGAAAGAACATACATTTGCTTAGCATTCGTCGAGATAGACACAATCAGTGGAGATTTGGTTTGGAAACTCAACGCGAAGTCTTTGTTCTATTTGTTTCGTTCATATTTATATAAATTTATACTTTTAGTCCGTTGCAACAATTATACAAAAACGTTATTTATGCGCAACAAAGACGATAAAATTCAGTCACAATTCCTTTTATAAGCTTTAAGTTAGTCGAGTTTCCAAACCATGTTTCCATTGACTATAAAATAGGATTAATCTGAAACTACAATTCATGCGAAATACTACGAATTTTCGAAAGCGCCTTTCTGCGATTTCTTAGTCAAGTTTTCGACCAATGTTCACAGAGTCGCCTATATGTTTTCATCTAAGCTGTATTCGTGGTTTTAATAGAAGCAAACTGGGCCCATTTCAAGTCCAAATTGCTCTTGTACCAAACCTCGATAGTAAAATGAAAAATCGACAATAGGCAAGGACTCCAGACTTGTTGTTTCGAGCAAAAAGTCTGTTTTTCTCCATTTGCTACTGTCAACCTGAAAAATAACCAAGTCAAAAATTTTGTTGATGTATCATAAATAATTTAAAGGGGATTGCTATCACTTGGAGAGTCTTACAAAACATCATTTCACCGACGCATTTCTCATAACATGACGTTACATTACTATTTTGTTTGTCTTAGTGTGGCTATAATGGGAGAGACTTACAAAACATTTATTCACACGAGTACGTCCCACAAACAAGTATGACGTTAGATTACGACTTTGCTTATCATGGTGTGAATATCACTTGGAGAGACTTACAAAACATTCATCTTCCCGAGTAAATCTCACAACAACATGACTTTACATCACTACTTTGCTTGTATGATGTGGCTACCAGTTGGCGAGACTTACATAACATTGATTAGAAATAAAAAAACAACATTACCCCACAACTGTCGCTTAAAACTTGCGGTCTTAGCTTCCCCTTATGCTTAAATTTTCTGCCATTCCAGCCATGAAATCGTACACCATATTTATATGTCTTTTCTCGTTTATTAAACCAAGCTGTAGAACTCTTGCAGTTGTATGATATCCGTTGACTCGCATCCGTACTCAACAAGCGAAGAAAGTTAAACTGGACTTTGGAGATCGGATACCGGAATGTAAAATTGGAAGCGACTTTGGAGAATGGAATACGGACTCGAGGTTTTCCACGTGACCAACCGCGCTTAGGAATCTGAGCGATTGATAATAGTAAAGAGTTTTGAAATTTGAAATAAATGAAAGGCACACCAAGTTACAGTGAAGAAAAAAAGCGTTGATAAACCTGCTGAGGCGATGGTGCGATGCAAGACTTTCCTCCTCCAGTGAAATCACAATATACTCGTACAGCGTCCACTGGGCAACCAAGGTTTGGATCAATCCAGTAATAACCTAAAGTCAGTTAGTAAGGTCAGGGATTGTACTTATGTGAAAACAATCCCTAATCTTGATCTAGACATTTCAAGTCAATGAAGATAAAGTCTTTGCATATGAAGATATGTAACAGTACTTCTTTAAATATTATAGATATCTACAATCCCTGACCTTAACGCAGACATTTTAAATCAATGAAGACGAAATTTTCGCGAAAGATGATATACTACATTTTTGTTCAGAAGACTCAAATAACATATTTATAACATTTGAGTCATTAAAAAAAGAATTGCAAGATATCCTTCCATGCAAAACTTCATCATCTATTTAAAATGTCTAATATCGAGGTCAGGGATTGTACAATCATTTAAAGAAGTGCGATAGATCATGTGAAACGAAAACTACAAATTCATTGATTTATAAATTGTCAAACAATGGCATTTACCGTCTTTCAATTGCGGATGACAAGCGTGTAAATCTCTACAAGTTCTGCCAGGGTTTTCTTTGCTTCCAAGAGGGCTTTTAATTTTTGACGTTTGACCAGCAAGATAAATAATCTGTTGTTGAATTGGAACACCCTAAAAACAACAGAAGACAAAATTTGAAAACTGAATATCTACGGCATATATGCGAATCCATCAGTCTGAACAGTGAACTGAAGCGTTCAATTCATGCATTCTTATTGATGGACTCTTAAGTATTAAGTATGTAAATGTCGACAGGTAATATTAGTTAGCTATAGTGTTATAAGTATATTTTATGTACTATATCCTTAACTTGTAATTCAGTTCATACTGCAAGAAATTCAAATAAACTATCATTAATAATATCATTATTATTATTATTAAGTTGTTTATTGCCGATCCGCTCGATATCAAACCATCTACTGTAGTTTCGACTTAAATTCCACAAGATCAAAATGCCAAAAAATTATCACTATCATAAAATATAGACAGGAAAAGAGCATTTTAACACAGAGTATATTTTACCTCTCTCTCAGGATCTCCAAAAACTGATTGGTAATAATTCACTTTGGCTTTTAATTGTGCTTGGGTGGCTAGCTGAAAATCAAAGAAACATAATGTTATCAGATATTTTAGTGTACACACAAAGACAATATTTTGCAGCTAAGTCTCAGTAAGCCTTACTAAGCAGCGAATGGTGGTCCACCTCAAAAGTTTACACTCTTATAAGAGCAAGCAAATCAAACTTATTCGCAGTCGTTTATGCGTTTTTCACCATATACAAAACTACTACACGTATAATAAAAAGAATTAGCATCATTTTCTCATGACTACAACTAAGTTCTCCACCACCAGCTGTCGTTCAGTAGTACTCAGTGAAATCTCCGTATTGGAAAGTTCTGTATCTATCGAAAAGGCGTAGAATATGATGCAGTATAAGAACTATATTTACATGAGCAAATGAGGATGTTGAAACGTGTCTCACTGAACCAGGGGGACCCTA
>JAOBYK010421235.1:0-15058 GCA_025434845.1 Phenganax subtilis
TAGGCTGACTGATTTTGTATATTTCTTTGTGTCATTGCCATTAAAAAGCTTTACAGAGCATTGATAGTTGCAAAATTTGAGCCGCTCCGTTAGCAATCCGGTATAGTGTAAACGGGGCCTAAGACGACTGTCTGGTGCATGACGTCGATCATTTCAAATCGATCCTTATCACTGGAGTATGGCTGCATGAGTAAATGAATTGAGTATTTTAAGCCTAATTCACACTAGCAATTTCGTTGGTGATTTTTGTCACTTGACACGTTGGATTGTGTCAATAACATTTGACCAGATACAAACACGCCTTTAAAAAAAGCAACCTATTTTACGCATGTGTTGCAAATACGTTTGCTGCATCTCAAATTGGTTCATGCTTTGCAAATTTGATTGAACTGCGTCCCCCATAGGTAAGAAAGAAAAGCAAAGGAATTTAAGTCATTAAAACGCATTTTTAAAAATTTCCAGGGAAGAAACTTTTAGTTTTTCAAGTCCCACCATGTAATTTCCAAGCATGTAGTTAAACTTTGTTTGTTTTATCTCTAAAACAATGCTGTCTAAGAAAAAGAAGGTCAAGCGACATCTAGATTTCTTGCTGGAATATTTTTACTCTCTCTCCTTGTTTTGAGGGTCTGAACACAGAAAACGTTTGAGCGCATGGAACGGTTGTTGGGAACGCCGTTAGAGGCCCGAGTTAAGCCAACACACTCACACAAAGGTTTTGGGTTTTGTTTTTTCTTTATTATAACTATAGAATTACTTTACTGTTCAGCTCTCACATCACACTCTCACTGCCCACTCACTCCTTTTCTTACATTACTTAAACCTATGTCGCATGCACTTTGATTGACACTTAGTTTAATACAGCGTTAATTCTACATAATTATCATATTTTACCAATTCTCAACACGGTCAACGTAATTTACCTTGTATCAATCTAGATCGAAATTCATGTACATATTAGGTTCTGTTATTTTGTGAGACACACTGTACATGGAGTTTACACCAGTCAAACCTGGTTCTAAACTTCTAATAGACTGTCAGAGATCAGCGACCTTTCTTGTCTTGGGTCCTTTTAAACTACACGAGTAGACCAGTCAGGTTAGTTAAAATTATTTTCTTAATTTGATCAAAATTTTCCAGTAAGGGGCTGGTTGTACGAAGCCCGTTTAGCTAAAACGGTGGATTAGTCAGAATTCAAAAACACGCTCCCACACAACTTCTAAATCTTTGAGTCCAAGCTGATGCGCTACAACTCGAGTTGGATACATAAAAAATGTATGCAGCTAAAAAATGTTAGTTTTGTTGTTCAAGGAATAATAAATATGATTTACTCTTTGAGCTTATCCACGGTTTTAGCGAAAAACGCTTCGAATGACCGGTCACAGATTTCTAACGGGTCAATTCGTTTGCTTTCTATTTAGCCCGTTCTGTCCAGCTTGTGAAGACAGTGCACCCCAGCTAAACTAGTGATGCGTACAGTCTTTGTCCATTGCTAATCAAATGCTGCCGCGAAGATTCAGTGCAAAAGTTGCAAGAGCGTCGCCGATGATTGGCGATCACTTTGAGAACCATGATTTATTTAGGCTGGTGTTCATTACTCGCAGACAGACGTGTCTGCGATACTCGCCGAGTATCGTAACGAAACAATTTTAGTTTGCCACGACAGGCCACAGTAGCCTGCCACAATCGCTGATGCCCGACGACAAGTGGTTTTCACATATTTTATATCACTTTTATACCGTTTGAAACCCGGCGTCTGTCGTAGCCTCAACACCGCTGAGCATCGTAGTGTGCGAGTAATGCAGACCAGCCTTCAAGGCTGGTTCTTATCATCGTCTACGATTTTCTCTTTCTAACGCGTGCAAACACACTATATAGCGTTATCAATGGCTACTAGTCGCAACATAAGAGTCTGTGCTGTACGGAATGGTACGAAACTGGCTTGTAAAGTTTAAGCACCTGAACAGTATGAGACCAACTAGTCTTAGAAAAGCGACCTTAAAAAATATCTTATGCAAAGCAAAAGGCACTGAAAGACTTCATATATCCTCCAGTCCAGTGTGTGTCAAAAGGCTGAGGCCGCGGTTTTTCGAAGGGCGTTTAGCGTGAACGGTGAATAAGTAGATTTGATTTGAAAATTTTAGAAAATGTGTGGGAGTGTTTTTGAGTTCTGACTTATCCACCGTTTAAGCCATACGGCGCACGAACAACCGGCCCCGGCCCTCATTATTTGTCATGCTTCATCTTTTTGCATGACTGTGAGGTTATTACGATCGTGCAGCATACGTTTGGTCTGTATTCCGTTTAATTCGATTCCAAATTTCACCACAAGTTAATCAACTGGCGGTCCTTTGCACATACCCATAAAATCTGTACGCTGTCGTCAAAATCCATTCATAATTCCGCGTGGTATTTTGCAGGAAAAATACCACCTCCTGGTGGAGGTAAAAATGAACACATTTAACTTTCGAAACACCAGAAAAACCTACTATTGTCTTTGTTTTTGCTTAATCGATCCCAGCAATGTATTTTCAACCCTTCTACAGTAATATTTTCAATTTATATACATGTACATTAATTGTCTTGTTCGTGTGTTGCTAGCATATTGGCCTTAGTGTCGTAGTTTTTGCATGTCAATAGAGAGCTTAAGCAAACGACGTTTTTGACCACACGAACGGAATGAGAAACGTCAAAGGACTGGGTCAAGCTCGGTGATTGGTAAAAAACGTCAAGTTTAATTTATTATTGTCCTGACATCGACATTTTTTCTTCGCCTGTCGTTTGACGTACAAGGGGGGGCTTAAGCACACTGTTTTGTGCAGTTATACTTTTGCTGTTTTTATGATTGATAGTCTGATGCTGGGTTTTTCATTATGTTACATGGATTATAAATGTTTTTGTCCAATTTGAGCTTAATATGGGGCTAAATACATTTTCATGATTTTACATACTGATGAGCCAGGAGGTTCTGAACTGAGAAATAGGGAATTTACGATTGACAACGCGATCTCAAATTTAAGCAAGGAATGGACACTAGAGAAAGTTTATTGCTCCCTGGAAGCCTTTTTAAATAATCTGGACCTGAAAAACAGACATACTTTAGACGGGCACTGCAGTTTGCTGTAAAACTGAGTTTATCCGACTCCTGTAACGTCGCAACAAGGTTTCACGTTGCTTAGAAGCCGTGGAAGAGCTCTGCTTGGCGTCAAGCTGACGCTGTTGAGGTTACCTCTGGGACTCCACGTTATTCTTTTATTGTTCTGCATAGAAACTTTCTTTGTTTAACGAAGGTGTCGTCGTGCTTGTCGCGTCGCAAATCGTAAACTACCTAATTCGTTTGAAGCAGGCCTTACTCAACAATCTTCTCTATATGTATACGACGAACTTTCATTAGCTATATCATATTTCACCAAATGCCAGCATATGGCTTGCTAACTAGCTACAAAAATACGAAAACTTCACAATCCTGCATTGTCGACGTTTGTCACTTTGTATCTCAAGTGAATTGTGGAGCTTTAGATCCGCCAACGAGTGTCAGAATGACCATATGAGATGTTGTCGAAAACCTCCCAGAATTAATTACTGAATAAGCTCGTTGTAGTTTGCAAGGATATCAACAACAGCAGGGAATTTAAGATGCTAAGTTGGAAAACCTTGACCGCGATGTCTTTTAAACATCTTTCCAATAAAAGAAATGAATATGTTGTTCCGAGAGTATTGCGTAATCAAATCTAAAGCTGCACCCTATTATAAGACCAATGAAAAAACAGCGATCTACAGATTAGGATCTTAGTATCCCTTACTAAATGCTTCTCCTCTAACCACAGCTTTTATGGAACATAACCTGGCGCTTGATAAAATATCATCGACATTGTTATTAAAATAGCCGCTGCAAATGTCCACATCGCAATCCGATCAAAAACTACTGCAATGATGTGCCACTGTTCTTTCACCAATTCAACTTCCTCTTTGGATTGAAAACTTTTGGTGATAATCTCCAGCTTTTCCAACATTTTTAAAGAAATAGAGTCTTCGGGTTTATTATTGGAAAGTTTACTCATGGGGATTGCGTCGATCTGCTTTGCAACGCGTCCATTTGGATGGCCGTTTTGATAAGGATATCCTTGTGTGTCATTGGTATCTTGCCTTGGGAATTGCATTTGATGGGGTAAGTCTGTATGTTGCGAGACACTGACTCGACCATCATAGTTATCCATCAACCTCACCTCTAATCCCGTGTTTGAATCATTAGCCGATCCATTACATGTTGCTTTGCTTGCTTCTTCCTCTGGGTCGTCATCCATTCGGAACTTCGAAATCATTTTCCCAATGAAACCTCGTTTTCTTGTCAGTTCTATGTAACTTTTTGCCTCTTTTTCTTGTTTAAGTAAAGCTTTGGATTTCTTAACTCCAAAGAAATTTGCAAGTTTTCCTACAAGATAGATTCGCATCCATGTTGGCACCTCATTAGCACCAGTGTGATAGCATCGTAGAATATAGCAGGTTACAATGAGCGCTAGAGCTATCTCAAACATGGCTGCCATGTAAAATTTGGCAATCAAAGGAATGGCTTCTGATGTTGGTGGGATCGTCTCTGTTACCAACAGCATGAAGACTGTCATTGCGAGCAGGATAGTGATGGAGAGGGAAATTCTTTCTCCTTTGATGAAAATGAAAACTTTTGTTTTAGTATTTTATAGTCAAGTTTGGTCATGGGAACTTTTTTAGGGTGATTAGTGGGTGATAATGTTATTTGTAAAGTATATAGGTATATAGTTGTACGTATTAGTGACTAGAATGGTAAACCAGGCAAGTGCCGGATTACGAGGTTGATTGATGACTCTAATATCATTACTTATACATTGTGAGAAGAACATGGTTCGAACATGACAAGAACGCGATTCAGATATGCTTTACATCATTTGAAACTCATTCGGAAAATATGTGGTTTTGCATTAAAAAGAAATTATTCAATAAAATATTGACCAAATGAAATCTAGGAGCAATTCACCTGATTCTGGAGGCAATGTAAAAACGAACGTAATCAACACAGAGATGACAACCAGGGGTAGAATCAAGTTAGTCAAATAGAACAACGATCTTCGTTGAATGTTTACAAAGAATGTGACGTCAGGATAAGGTTCTGGACAGCAGAAGTACTTGAGAACATTTCTTTTGACTGGTGCTGAGGCTAAGTACCATTCAGCTGAGTCGAAGTACATTCCTAGATCAATGGTATCGCTCTCATTCTGCACGTCCAAGCGATATCCATCATAAGTCCATGATCCCATCTTCAGAAAACAGGTCTGGGAGTCAAAGGGAAAATATTCAACGTTGATCTTGCATTTCGTCCTTAGCATTACTGGAGATAACCACGTATTGAGGCCTTTGTGGTTAAGTTGAACCCGTGTTGACAAACGATCCAGGTAGCCACGGAAATTAATATCTTGCTCAGCGCTGTAAAAGTCGAGAGAGAAATTAGACGGTGCTTCTCAACTCCCAAGAGCTATTACTCTCACAATCAAGTTTGTGCTATTCTGTAAGCGGAAGTGCAATATTTACGGAGAAGACCGAACTGAACTGATATATTATAGCTACCGGCTTTATTTCTTATTGACCTGATCACTAGGATTCGAACTCCAGATATACATTTTAAGATTCGTGGTAAATACCAACATAAACAATTACCCCAGATCCAGAAAAGATTACGAGAATGAAAATAGATGCAATGTATTCTCTAGTTTTTGGTGAGGGCATCATTGACGTAATCCATGACATGCCGAAGGTGATTAATTTGGAAGGAGTACTACGTCTCGTAACACGTCGGAAAGAAAGCCCGAAAAATCTGGAATTTCAAAGGAGTGTAAAGCATCATCTCCTGTATTCTTTAACAGAAATTTAATGGTAATAGATTGGATTTCATCGTTTGTTTTTCTCATCCGTATTCCATTCTAGCTGTACACAATGTATGATACTTTCACTAGCTCTCTTATCAAATATATCTGCATATTTTTTACATCTGAATTTTACAGATTCATTTTGGTACGGTTGGGATAGCAACTCCCTCCTTGCGTTTTGATGTATATCGAATTTAACAGCCCGATTTTAACTTCGATATCTCGAACATTTTAT
The DNA here is from genome assembly GCA_025434845.1 of Phenganax subtilis. Lineage (NCBI taxonomy): Eukaryota > Metazoa > Cnidaria > Anthozoa > Malacalcyonacea > Clavulariidae > Phenganax > Phenganax subtilis. Next base: position 6,130 of record JAOBYK010421235.1, read on the forward strand.
TTATAAGTGATGTGAATCATACAAGAAAGCACTTTTTAACTTTATTTACTTATATACTTACTTATTATAAAGAACAATATCAGGAATCCAAACCCTGTTACTTGGCACATTAATTGTGGTTACGTTTCCATATTTTTCTTTATCCCATTTTAAGTAAGGGTTATACCATTTCTAGAAAATACAATAATTGCTACAGTTCATCTTGATAGTAGACATTCTTGCGTTGACATGCATTTTCTAAGTCTTTTAAGGCTGCTTTCTTTCACATGAAGTGGTATTCTATAAGTATGTGCAGCTCCTGACCTTGAGATTTATATTATGTAGAACGCTATAGTACCCAAGTTCATGCCACAATTATAGTTGATTTGTGCGCGATATATAGCTTGTATCAATGATTTGCTATGGGAACATATCTAGTAATATTTAGAACACGCACTGCGAGTGTTTTTTTTAAACGGCTTAAAAAACGACCGATCTCACGAGTATACACTAGAGTTATTATGAAAATCAGCGTTGGCTGTGTTTGCAGCGAAAATAAAATTTGAAGTCAAGATGATATTTTATCAGATGTAAAACCTAAGACACAGTTTAGTGATTTTCTCTACCCACCTGTCTTGCCCATACACTAGTTGTCATTATTTGGTTTCTCTCATCCTACAAAACAAACAGACGTAAAATATATCATAACAGACTAACACTCAGGGATGCTAGCCAAAAGTGCAAGAAGAGCCTGACCGTTGAATGTCAGTAATGACGCATGTACGAAAAGGGTTTCACCCATATGCTGTCGCTAGATTTAGTTTGTTACGCTCTAAGTTACGTTCTTTTTTAAAAAATATATTAGGGACAAGTTGGGGTGATGTGTGCTATTGCACTCAGTTGTCTGCAAGTACCGCAAACCACAAACTGCCACCTGCGTGCAGTCCAGATTTCCCCATGGTTGCTGGCTGACAAAGACATGCACTCCCTTCAAAGTCTGGGCCTGCACCATGGATGCACGCAGGCTACATAAACTACCGGCGTATTTTCAGCGACGAAACGCTTGCTAAAATTTCTGTCTCTCAAAAGCCGTGCTTATTGGAGGGTGACGTGCGTTAAAGCATCTGTTTTGTAAATGATAACAAAAACTATATTGTTGTTCTTCATTCGCTTCGTTTTGCAAAAAATTAGTGGAGCACTTATTTAAGGGTGGCTCTCTTTGCATCATTTACTAGCGAGTGCTGCGCTTATTCGAGGGCGGTGCTCAAACCAGTAAATACGTCATACTTACAACATCCATAATTTGATGCAATGTCAATCCTATCGTAACCGTGACCGTATCATTGTCTTGCAATACAGGTCTCATGTCTTTATCATAGTCTTTAAATAAGTCATTCAGTAAATCTTTTTCGTAACCACTGGCATCTGAAACTGCAACGCAAACAATATGGGTTGTAAACTAATCAGCAAAGCACGTTTTTCGGCGGAAATTAGTGATATAAAGGCCAATAAGGGACTTTTGGAGAACCCGAAAATTGTCCTTCTTTGTCTAATTACTAGCTCATTATTACTCATTACCAGTCTAATCGCTAATTTTAATTCGTTTAACCTTGTTGATTAATAAAGTACACTAATTCTAATTAGTTTATCTTTTTATTAATTACACTAATCGGCTGAGTGGGTGACGACTCTTTTCACTGGAGAAAATGCATGTCTGCACTGAGAATCAAACTGACACCCTCAGTTATGAAAACCGCCCCTCTCCTAGACGTCGACAAATTGAAGGTACCCTGGGACTAGTGTAAATACATTTATGGCCATTGACTCGAAAAATTTAGACTTTCACGACGGGTGTACGAAGAATTGCGTCTCCTTAAATCCCCTTTCCGTCATATTTCTCAGTAGTGGCCCTTTTCTGATACCTCATGCTCTGCGTGATTCAATTATGCTTGTTTCCATGCACGTTAGAGTAAGAGTACAATAGAAATAGCATGGCTTACTTTTAGTACTTCAGTTTTTAATTTACATAAAACTCTAGTCAGGGGAACGAGTGAAAAAACTGACTCTTTATGAAACTTCGCTTAACCTTGAACTTGTCTTCGTTTTCGTGCGGGCGCAGCGTGAAGAAAAGACAGATGACGCATTTGCTATCCAGCTTGACATGTGCCACATTTTTAAGATTATAAACGTGACAATAGAAAGAGGTGCAAGAAGTTGGAGATGTGTTTATTAGTTAAAAGGTGGTTTCCAAAACTGTTTACAGCTATGAGAATGTTAGGCCCGTTTCAAACGTCGCGCTACTGCCGTGCCGAATACATTAAAAACAATAGATAATCAGCTGAATTTCCTCATTATCTATTGTTTTTAATGCATTCGGCACGGTAGTAGTGCGACGTTTGAAACGGGCCTTAGACACTTCAGAAAGACATGATTCGTGAGAACTTTCGTCGTTAACTAGCTGCAGTATGTTTGAGACTGATTGCATGTTTGCTGTTCTGAATCGCAGAAAAGGCGTTCTTGTTTGATGTTTGTAATGTAAACTAGTATAACAACAAAAAACTTCTTTCAGTGTTGTAATTTTGTATTTAAAAAATTTTAATGAAAATGCTTCTTTTGACGGTCGCGTCTTGCGCTCGCGTCATAGAATCTTAAGGCCGACACACACTGGACGCGATTCGGCAACGCGACGCAATTTTTCCACTTTCATTGACTGGTAACTTTGATTATAGTTGAGATTCTCCAGATATTCGACGACTATATAATCTTTTTAATTATTTAGTCTACATGTCTTGTAAAATTTTCTTCCATGGGTAGATTTATTCGCTTTCAAAATTTAAAAAATCGTCTCGCGTTGCCGAATCGCGTCCGGTGTGTGTCGGCCTTTAAGCTTCTTATTTCTAGGCCCGGGAGCTTTCCATTCACATGAACAGACTGCTCAACTCGGTCAAAAAGGTCTTAGTTCTGGTTTGATGCAAATTTTTCCGCTCATAGAAGCAGAAAGCGGCTAAATATCATGTCATAACATTTATTGTTTACATTCGTCAACTAATTAACGTTCGTATCAATGCTCACAAGAAACCTTGTGTCTGCATTCTGCAATGACGCTATCTCTGTCATCTTAATTATATTTCTTAAACTCATTCATGATTCATGAAAAAATTATTCAAAAGAAATGCAAGTTTCGAAATTCCGGTAACAACTAAAGTCCTCTTTCTCTATTTGCACTATCACATAAAAAGAATGCCAAAAAGACTCCAACAAAGCGTGCATGAAAAATATTTCGCGTTATTTATGGTTTCTAATTAAATCTGCAATTTCGAGTGCCGATCTGATAACAGAATTTCTTTTTGATTGTTCCCGGCGTTTTTAACATTCTATGTCACTTATTTTCGCGAGGTATCAACAAATCATGAACGACAAAACTCGCTTTGTTTGGTCATTTGACCTAGAAATACTATGCAACAGTTACCATGTAACACAAATTATAACGCGACGTGAACTTTGCAAAGTTGAACTTTTCGTCAAGACTCATATGTTTTTACCGGTACGTTTTTGTAGCTCTTTGACTTAAGGGTCAAAATGGTATACTTGTACATTGAATTTTACAGTGGTTAACTGTAGAGTCCATGTAATACGCAAGTTAAACAGCGCGGCTTGTGCCAAATCATGCCTGCAATTTTCTGCGAAGTTAGCTGTGGGAAAAAGCACGTGAATTATGCCACATACTTCTTGTATCGAATTAATAATATTTTATACTTTTAACTTGCATTTCAATTTAACGACAAATAAAAATCTGCATACGTCAGCTTAGTGCAAAGTTACACATCCTCTCTTCACACTGTTATACAGAAATTGCGCATTTAAAACACGATTACCTACCCAATAAAAACTATTAGTATGTCAAGTAGTTATATGTAGCAGTTATACAATACATAAACGTATTAAAGAGGGTAAAGCTCATTTGTTTCATACGGTCATACCAACCCGCTTACCTGCGTTAAGAATTATAAACATGAACAAGTAGTAATCTAGGCTATTCATTTCGAAATGAAATTCTCTCCTTTTATAAACCACACTCAGCTTCCCGTGCTACTCGCCACAAAACTTCACAGGAAAATAAATATTTGCGATAAGTAATCCTTGTTTTCAGTCTTATTTTCCTCTTATCTCTTGTCATTAAATCATTAACCTCTGTTGTGTCTCTGTTCACCTCAAGGTGTGGAGAAGCAAGTCAAGTTTCATCAGTCAATGCGCTTTTAACCAGATTTAAAACGGAAGCCAGTTTTTGTCGTTTTGCGTACAGAAACTATTCGAATGAATATCAAAGTTGAAGCAAAATTTTGTTGCCGGTAGGCAAGTTGGATGAATGATCTAAATATAAGATAACTCGCTGTTCGCAGCGGGGCTATTTATATGCGAGGAGTGTTTTCAATTATACAGCGTCCCAATTGTATAATTTACGAACATTCATTTCAGATAGAGTCTGAATACCGATTTCCGTAATGGAGCACCCGACTGCTTACTAGTTTAGAGGGACGCTTTTTAGAGAGAGGTGCTTATTCGGGGAAAGATGCTTACTATAAAATAGACAAAATCATGCTAAGATAAGAAAGTCATTTTCAGGACAAATACATCACATGTTTGAAGGAAGAGAAGTACACGGGGCTTTTAATCGCGGGGGTCCTGATTTGAACTTGAGGTGTGTGTTTTTTCGAGAGGAAACGGTTAATCGAAAAAATACCGAGACGCACTCAAACACCGCATACCTCTGTCAATTTTTTGTTTGTTGTTGATTATGGGTCATGTTGATTATGAAATTGTTTTAACTATGATTTATTCAGCTTGCATTAGAATGCTCGTTATACTACCGTGCTGAAAAATAGTTGCATGACATGACATGCTGTTGCTGTTCTAGTCGCACTGCATTGAAAAGTAGAAAAATATATAGTTGATGAGAAAAGTTCATTGAAGATAATAGTTTATAAATAGAGTGTGCAAGATTAGTCTCAAGAGCGTCTTCTGCTGATTTTTTTTTTATTTCTTTCCATGTAGATCCGCTATCTCAAAATACTAACCTGTGGTAATGCACACCAGCACGACTATCAGAGATTTCCAAATTTGTAACATCACCGCTGTTTTGATTGGACGTCTAATCCTCGTCATAGTATCTAAATAAGGTAAAAATGACGTGTTTTAATAGACTTAATGCATTTTTCACTGGATAAAATTTGTCTAAATCATTGCCTGCGATATCGCAAGATAGGGCCAAGGGTTTTGAGACATGCATGAAAAATGATCGTTGAAAAACCTGGCATTCATATTTAATAAGCAGTATGTTTCAAAAAATGTGCCAGGCTCTGGCAAAATTCAAGGTGATACGCTACATAAAATAATATAAATGTTTTATGATATTAATGAATCCTCTCATTTCAACCAGAGGATATATAGTATGGTTCTGCTTTAAAACACTTGAGTATTGGAAGTATGTACAATTCCTGTCACTGGTACTGACTGAAAGTTTATTAAATTGTTTGAGTTGATTGCTTCGGAAACCTGTCAACACAAACAATGCCACTATTTCGGGTAAGATAGCATGACTGTTATCTCAAATCAATTAAGAAAATTCCATCCATAATTGTAGTGAACACAGCAAACTTTGATTCGTTCTTATCGAAAGCAAGGGAGCACAAATTTAGGAGGCAGAGACTGAATTGATTAATAAATATGCATATATCTTACTAACTTGAGTACGTACGCTGTTAAATACAATTTCATCGTTTTGGGCTAAATCCCTTCGTCAAGAAATATTGAGGAGATCAGTTTGTTTCTCGAGTTTATCAAATGAAGGCGCTTTAGAAAACTAGGAGAACTTCAGCTATTTTTAAAGTAATATGGCAAAATGCATTTTGCTCTCCTAAGTGAACCCCATCAGAACAATGGCGTAGAAAGTGAGGGGGCCAGAGGGACACAAGTCCCCCAATAATAGATATGGTGGCTGAGTCCCCCAATAGTTTACCTGAACATTACCAAAATAAAGTGCTTGAAAATGGTCATTTTCGGTCAAAATTTTCTCGCTCAGCGTCAGCCATGGTGACCAACCATGGCCATACCCCCAAATGTTACAAAGCTTCCTACCAGAAGATCAAAAGCGTTCAGCGTTACCCAGAGTGATAGAATATAACACTTATTTTCTGGAACCTAGGGGAACAGTTAAGGCCCTGTTACACGATGCAATTTTTCTTGCAACCTGCAATGCAATTCTACTCTTGATAGATGTAAAATGGGCAAACACGTACGTTCGTTGCTCTACGCTGATGTTCTCTTCACATATCGAACATTCTTCACTAATTAACATATCTCAAGAGTAGAATTGCATTGCAAGTTGCAAGAAAAATTGCACCGTGTAACAGGGCCTTTAGTGGACCCGAGACCGTCTTTGTTTCCTGACGCGCAATTGAGAGAAACATCGATGGTTGAGAGTCAACAAAACATACTGCTTTCTCGACGTTTCAGTAAATGAGTGGGTTTTTTTTGTCAAGGAGAAAACAAAAAACAAGAACGTAGATGCACAGTATGAAGTATCTGAAACTATTAGTAAAAACCCTGCTGAATTTTAAAACAAACGAGCAGGATAATTCAATACGAATTGTAACACCTGAAAATTAAATTGCCAGTTTTGTAAACTGATAAGTACTCTAAATGAACCGAATTCTCCGGTAAATAGAACGATCAAATATCCGGTTTAATAACTAAATATCGATCAAAATGAATGCACGTTTACGAAGGAAACCACTTTCAAATAAGGTTGATCTAGATATCCAGATCACACGCTCATGCGATGGTGCACGTGATTTTATGACGTTCTTGACCGGTCAGTAACGTATTATCCTCCTTACGAGCTCTCCCGAAAGAGAGAGCTAGATTTCTTCACGCTCACATGATGCGCTCATGTGCTCTCGACCAATCAAATGCTCATAAAAGAGAACTTTGACAATTGTTACATACTAATACACCTTACGCAATGGTCCTCTCTGTACTTTATAGTAATACAGGTTGCACGCCCTAAATTCATTCAGAATTCCGAAGGATTCACAATAAAAACATGCTTACAAACAGTATCTCGAAACCCAAGAGCAAAACTAATAGCTGATATAGCTGAAAAATATTTCCAGTTACTACAGTATCTTCAAGGACGACGAAACAGGGGGTGTAAGGGGTGCAGGGGGTGTAGCTGCACCCTTGCTCTTTTGCAGTGCGGTGCAGGGGTGCCAAGGTGCCCTTTTTTTGTTTTTCTAGAAGAAAGTTTGAAAACTACCGACTTGACATCACAAGCGAGTGTGGAAATACCGAAACGAGTAAATAAAATATTGTACGTATCACTCGCTTAAAAGTATGTTTGTTACATATAACTTAGAACTTTACCGAAAACCGTGACTCTCATTCAGCGTAGGTATATAGATCGTTACAGAAAAAACAACCTCTAAAAATTAGTGAAGTATTGCCTTTTGCTGGCGTCTGCAATCAAAGAAAAAGTGCCCTTTGACGAAAGTTGACTCCCCTTGTCCTTTTGTTGTTCCGGTGTCCTTGATTATCTTACGATATTTCAAGCTACCAGTAGCTTTAAAGTTGCATAATTGATGAGTTTTAGAAGTCAGTTCAAATGCTAGACCTCATGCAGACTTTACTGACACTTGAAAGTCCTAGGGCATTCAAAAAGCTCGCCTACTTAAATCACTCTTGGCCTTTGAAATGCCGATGAAAGTCTTCTGTCTCGCCGAAGACTTATCGGCATTAAAACTATTGCAAATATTACAGTTACGACAATTTATGTATGTGACACGTACAACAATTCCGTACACTACACAATAATGCTGTAGACTATAATACATGGTACACTGTAAAAACACTTTGCAGTCAGCATTTTATGGTATAAACCCGCACCGGCGTACACAGCCGTGATGTAGCTAAAGTGCGTGATGGCCACTCGTGGCTATGTTGTATATAGTAATTCATCAGCGAACGTTCTCCAATCCACCTTAGTCGGTGAGTAATCAAAGAAAAAAGATACAAATACTTATGGTTTATCAAAACTAGGCTTGAAATTGGCAATGAAAACCAGGGTTACTGATAATGCATGGATTTAATGCAGTCCCATCTGTCGTTTTGTTTCCCATTTACCTTCACTCCCGTTTTGTTGATTTTCTTCTCTTGATGTACAACAATATAATGAGTACGAAAATTTTATGACATAAACTTCAAGTTCACTCCTGCCTTCTAAGGTATACCAACATGTATACAGTAAAAACTGAATAGTGAGACGGATAAAGGGTAACTAATGTTTTTCCTTTATTTGCAGATATTAACGATTAGATAAGATTGGAATTAAAACGTCAAGCAAAGTAAACATTTATCGAGCCTCATCTCAAGCGTCATACACCGGTTAAATTCACATACTTTAGTCGTCTGTTTTGATTAATAACGTAAACATTTGAAAAACTGCGCCAAAGTTTCGGTGTTCTGGTTTTACAGAAAAACATAAATCAAGTCCAATGACGTCATTTTTCGTGCTATTCTAATTCAATACAGAGTCAGCTGGTATTTATTGCATGATACTACTTAAAGCACGCGTTCAGTTGCAGCTTTTAATTTAATCATGCTTAGAAATACTGCCTAATCTCATAATTAACATGATTTTTTTACAAATAACATATGATTTTATAATAATGATAAATTGCTAAAAAAGAACTCTAAACGGGAAGCACTCAGAGACTGTTTACCTCCGCCAAGGTGGAAATATCAGGAACACATGCAAAGCATTTCCATGCGACGTATTTCACTTGACTCTAGCTGCTATGGGGCTAACAGAAACGAACTTAAGGTGGCTCCCTAGAGTTTTATCTTCGGGGGTATTTTGATCGTATAAACAAGTAAATTTGAATGCCGAAATAAT
>JAOBYK010421346.1:0-15053 GCA_025434845.1 Phenganax subtilis
AACAAGTTTTAAGCAAATTTCAAGTAACCTTAAGACACCTACAAATGTCCTTAAAAACACCTACAACAAGTTTTAAGTAAATTTCAACTAACCTTAAGACACCTACAAATGACCTTAAAAACTCCTACAACAAGTTTTAAGCAAATTTCAAGTAACCTTAAGACACCTACAAATGACCTTAAAAACAACTCAAAAGTACTTAAAAACAACTTAAACAAATTTTAAGCAAGTTTTAAGTAACTTTAAGGTATCTTAAACAACTTTTAAGCAAGTTTTAAGTAAATTCTTCACAATATTAAATTTATTGTTATGTAAAAGAACATAGTTATTATGCAAATTAAATGAACAAGTTTAAAAATTTTTTCATGATGTTACAACTAATTTGAGCGTGTCTTATACTTTTTGATTCCATCTTTGAATTTGTTGATCTATGTAATAGTAACCTCTAATTTAATTCCATTATTGAATACGCAAATGAGATGTAATAGTAACTTATACTTTGACTCAATCTTGGAATTTGTTGATCTTTGTAATAGTAACTTCTAATTTAATTCCATCATTGAATACACAAATGAAATGAAGGAGTATCAACATATAGCTTCTGGCATCTTAGGTCTTACTGGAGGTCTTTTATTTGGTAAACTGGTCTTTTAACAGAAAAAGTCTTTACTTATAAATGAATGAGTAAGCCAACCTTAAATAATTTAAGACTCCTAGCAACAGAACGAGGAATTAAGTATAGAAGTAAAATGAGTAAGGCTAAAATTTGTGAAGCACTTGGAATTGAACAAATACCTTTAGATGAGAAATATGTTACCTTTTGTAAAGAAGCCATGAAGACTCCTCGTCCTGTAAAATTAACCCATTTAGATTCAGGTTGGATAGAGTCTTTTCCAAGTATAGGTAAAGCTAGTAAGTTCTTTAATGTAAATCCTGGCAGTATCAAACAAGCCTATGATAGAAATGTTAAATTATATATTCACAATGAACCTTATAAGATCGAATTTCACGAGTCAGATAAACATAGACCAGAACCTAGGGAGTCTAATCCCAGACCTAGGTCTCGAGGACTCTAGCGAGACAAGTGGGCACATTCCTCTAGACCCCTGAAATTTTCACCTTGAGAAAATAATTTTCAAATTTTAATTTCAAGTTGAAAAAACCAAGGGTCTAGAGGAATTTAAACTATGCGGTCCGCTTATCTCGCGCGAGGAGTCGAGGCTACTCTTGCTCCTTTATTTTGTAATGACCAAAAGCTAATGTGTTGATTCCATCTGGAAGTATGTATCTCTTGTCGTCGTCAGAACTTAGTGCAATCTTATCAATCTCCTCTGTGAACAGTTGATGCTTATGTGATCTTATAATTCTCATCTTTCTTCGCTCTTCTTTACCGGTAAGTAGACAATTTAAATAGTCATTAAATCTAAGCTCATCTCGAGTTACTGATTTACTTACTCCTTTCGCTTTCTTAGTCTCTATGTTATAAGAGTCGGTGAAAGTATAACACTTTGGTCTTAGATCTACAAACTTTGTGATTTGTCCTCCACAAAGCTCGTCTTTCATTTTCCCTGGTACTTTCTTATTAAGACCTGGTGTAATACATGGTATATTTGGGTTGTTAAACTCTGAGGTGTCAAACCATTCTTCTAAGTCCGGAGCAATTTTTTCGTAGTAGTCCTCACATCTAATTTCATAACAAAATGAGTCTGTGTCTGTGAAAAGCAGTTTTGCCAACTCACCAAACTTCGGCTTAATATAGTTATAGTGAAAGTTGTACATTGTAATTTTTGAGTGATCCAAAATAGTCATTCCAATTTGCTTAGGTTTGTTTAGAAAAAGACTTGTCTTGTACATGTGAACTGCAATTAGGTTCTTATCAAATATTGTCACCGATTTGTAATTTGGTTTAGCAAACAACTTCTCAGCTTTCTTTATTGAGCTCACTAACTTCACGTCTGAATAATTACGAATGTCTTGTAGTGTCTTTCCGTAGATTGAATTGTTTAGTAACTTAAAAAAGTCCTTTTCAAACTTAGTCTTAGCTGTTTGCCTCTGTTTTGTGTTAAACTCGATATAAGATCTCATCCAATCAGATTCATTAAATTTAATTCCTCGATGTATCTTCTTTAATACAAGACCTTGATCTAAGTGGAACTTGAGCGCGTCATGATGTAGAACGTATCTCTCCTTATTTCTCAAAGTGGCATTAAGCTTTTCTACACCGTTTATCTTCATTTTCTCAGGAGCTAGAGGATAGTCACTATGAGAGTCGTGAAGGTGCTTTGAATATTCAAAGTCTACCTCTAAAATATAACCACAAGGTGGTGGTTTGCACTCTTCTAAGACCTCTTTTATATAATTTGAGATCTCTGTTTGACTCATCCACTCAAGGTTATCAAGAGGTAATTTTTTCATCATTGAATGGCCATAGAGGTTATTTGCGTCTAAATCTGGGAGATGTACACTTGGTGTCTTTGGATCATAGTTATCTAGATACTTATTATTTGCAACTGCATATCTTTTTGTAATGAGCGAAAGACCTCCGCAAACTCCTCTTTCTATCATATTATACATATCAGGATCTGCTATAAGACCTATTTTTACTTGGCTGTGCTTCAACATTGCTTGCCATGAAAAACCTGGTGATGTATAAATCCAAGCAGGATCTATCTTAAACCTGTTTAGACCCATTTTTCTAAAGTTCTCAAATACATCAGCTAAAAGTAAAACATCTGTTTTCAGGTACAAGTCATGATATTGTCTTATCGTTGTTATATCTAGTGTTTTCCAAACTTCTTGTGCGTGTAAGTAGTCCTCATCAGAAATGTGCTGCTTATTTAATTTTGAGTAAAACTTTGACTTGGGAGGTAGTTTTGTCTCATTTAGTCTATCTAGAGAGTCTATATAGTCATAGGGATAGACTCCTTTTCTTGAAAGTAAGTCCACATGATTTGGAAAAAACAAACTTAAGTTCTCAAGATTTGACTTGTCTAAGCTGTTTACTAATTCAGCCTAGCTAGTACTTAGAAATTTAAATGAATCTATAAACCTTAGCTCTCTAAAAACTTTCTTTAATTTTCCACTCTTTTCATCAATAAGTTTACCTACGAATACATCTTTTGAAAAAGTAATATATCTTTCATCAGTCTTTGCAATACAACTAATTTTTCCTTCAGAAAGACCAAGACTCTTGATAATTAAGTGGGAGTCATAGCCTTCAAGATTGTGAAATACAACAGGAATAAATTTAGGCTTCTCAAGCTGTAGGTTACATTGTCTGTGAACCGCTCCTCTATATCTTCCTGTGAAATGACAGTGGTCTTGATTCTTATCATCAAGAAGCTCTTCATTACAAACATAACAATGAGTAGCGTTGTTAAAGTCTTGTATGTCAGACTTTGTAAGTTTAATTTTCTTTTTAAACCTAAAGTGCTTCTGGTAAATGTCTTTCATCTCAGCCTCTATCATGTCAACAAATTTCTTAGATATGTCTTCATCATTAGTCTTTTTCGTATAAATTACTTGCTTTGGTTTATAAAGTGTGTCGTCAATGCACTTAATATAGTAAGAGAATCCACTAGGCTCATGTTTTTGATACTGTAAAGTTGAGTCACCTAACTTGTTATTCACAGGTTTTAATAGACACTCAAAGTCACCATATATTATAAATGGTATTTTTTGTGTATATTGTAATTTTGTAAACTCTATTGTTGATCCTTTCTTTGGCATCACTGTCCTTGAGCAATTATTTTCTAAGCAATCCACCTGGTGTTTATCAAGTAGATCCTCTCTTCCAAAAGCACTTAGACAGTTATCACATATAAATTTCATTTGTTTTTTTGTTGAAATTTGACCACTTAGTAGTCTACTCATACTTTTAATAACTGTAAAATGTCTATCCTTCAGAAGTAGTAATCTTACATTCACTTTCTTTTGATCCTTGTTAATTCTAAGTGGAAAAACTGAATCTGCGTTGTGTCCAAATATATTGATGTGTACTCCAGGATTTTGTCTTTCAAACTTATCAACTTGAGAAAATGGGTTGTTGCTCTCCTCTGTAAGAACAACTGGAAGCTTAATTCCATCTAGACACAGTGTTTCTCTCTTGTCTTTTAAAAACTTCGTTATTCTCTCTGGATGACATTTACTTCTTCCAAATAGCGCAATAAGTGTGGCCCAAATGAAGCCGTCTTGATCTGAATTTTGAGGATTTATAATTGCCTTTTTTAAAGCTAAGTTTCTTGGAGTAGGAATATAAGAAGAGCCTTTAAGAGGTTTATATCTACTTCCAACGACTTCTAAAAGGTCAATAGGATGAAATGCCCATCCAGATCCTTTCTTTTGATAAGCAGCTAATGACTCAAATATCTTTTCTTTCATTCTATCATAGACTTCTTCTAAATTTGTTCCTTTTAAAATTACTACTTGGTTAGAACTAAAATAAGCATCTATAAATTCGCCTTTTGGATTCTCATCATATTTGCCCATTTTCACCATTTTACAATGTAGAATTAGTCTAACCTTGTAGTTTATAAGTTCTTCTCTTATAAGTTTAAAAAGAGGAGTCTTTGCTTCTTCTAAGAACTCATCAGGGTATTTAAAATGAGGTCCGTTTGATCTATATCTCTTAACAACACCTTTCATTGCTTTCTGAAATAGAGTAAACTCAATAATATCTGGATTGTTTTCTTTTTTTATTCTTGGTTTCATGTACTGCATTAAGTCGCCGGTTTTAAGAAATCTCTTTAAGTCATAAACTTCTCTTCTTCTTACTTTGATTAACACATTTTTTTCTTCATTAAAATATTTCTTATCATTCTTGTAGTCGTGGTTCCAAGGTGTCTTATTTTTTCCTTCAGCTCTAAGTATATTCTCTGTCTATCATATTTCTTGTAGTTTGGTTGTTAACTCATTAATTTTACCTTTGAAGTAGTCTCTTGCTTCGTCTAAGTACTTGTAATAACTCTGTTTTGTTTTTCCTAATTTTGACTTGATGTCTAAATTGTTAAGAACACCACCTTGTATAATCCTCTTTGCTATTCTCAAGTTTATATTTTTCTCTTCTTCAAGGTCCTCTTTTTTATTAAAAAGAAATCTCTTTTTTGGTTCTAGGAGTTTACTCCTTAATTTGTTAATCTCATTGTTGTTGTTGTTTTTAGACGTCATGGTCCTAAATTAAGTAGTTAAGTTAGGACCAAGCAGTCCTTATTTATTTATAGTTTTTTTGCTTTTCTGTTGAGGTCATTTTTTTTATGTACTCATTTATTTATAGCGAAGTTGCTTTTCTGTTGAGGTCACTTTCACATAAGGTAAATAAAATCAAAATCAATTTTTCTGTTGCGTCTTTGTTGAGCTTACTTCATTTTTTCTGTGTTTTTTAAAAAATAAAATCAATTTTTGATCGTTATTTATTTATCTAAAAACCATGTTTTAGAAATCAACTTTTTTGACTTTTTTTTTGTTCTTACTATATATCGTCGAATATTATTGTGCAGTCATGCGAGCAATATGCAAATTAGGTAAAACCAGAATTTGAACTCAATTCATTTTAACCATGTTTTTAAAAAAATAAAATCAATTTTTGATCGTCATTTATCTCTCTGTAAAGACTGTTTCAAGTCAATTTTTGTCGTTAATTACTTGTCTGAAAAGGTGATTTCAGATTCAGAAAAAAGTAACCAGAATGTGGACGCGCGCTTAAAATAAAGAGGTAAAACCGAAATTGAGTGGGGTGGGCGCTTAAGTGGGGAGCGAAATAAAGAGGTAAAACCAAAATTGAGTGGGGTGGGCGCTTAAGTGGGGGGCGGAATAAAGAGGTAAAATAAGGTTTGGTTGGTTGTCCCAGAATCTGTCTGAAAACATGGTTTTGGAATAAAAAAAGTCAGAAAAGATTACATTCAGAATTTGGTCTAAGAACATGGTTTTGGATGAAAAAAAGTCGGAAAAGATTTCTGTCAAAATTTGGTTTGAAAACATGGTTTTGGAATAAAAAAAGTCGGAAATTAGTTTTTTAAAAAAATAGAAAAACTTTTTTCAGTCAAAATTAAGTCTGAAAATACAGTTTCAGGCTAGTAGAAAAACTTTTTTTCAGTCAAAATTAGGTCTGAAAATGCAGTTTCAGGCTAGTTTTAGGAGAAAAAACTTTTTTCAGTCAAAATTAGGTCTAAAAATGCAGTTTCAGGCTTGTTTTGGGAGAAAAGGTTTGTTGTCCCAGAATCCGCCTTTTAACATCTACTAAAATGAAAAATGGAAACCGTGAAAACCCAATTACATTTGGCACAACGCTGTTTCTCCGTCGAGTGAAGCACTTTGAGTAGTTATTGGTTAACTAACCATAATGAAAAAAATGGCAGCATGTCAACTTTCAGGACCGTCACTATACACGATAATAGCGAGGGGGGTGAATATTCATGCTTTTATGCTCTTTGCCTACTAATTTCTTTTGAAAGCGCCTGTTTTAGCGGTATCTAAACATGAAAATAAAATTAGTACATTATATGCACCCCCAATTATCCTGTCTAGTTACGGCCCTGGGGCCGGTTGTTCGAAGCACGTTTAGCTCAAACGGTGTATAAGATCAAAATAGAAATCATATTTATGTATTCCTTGAACAACAAAATTGAACGCTTCTACGTGAACACTATTGCTATGTAGTTACCTATAGTTTAATAGCACATAAGATTTGATTCGTACGCAGTTTAGCTTAAACAATGGATAAGTCAGAATTCAAAAACACTCCCACACTTCTTCTAAAGCTGTAAACAAGAGCACTGGAGCCTCGGGGGCAGCGGGGGCAGCTGTGCCCTTTGTGTTAAGCGTCTATGGCATTTCACTTTGCTTTTTTAGATTATCTGTAGACACAGCATCACTGTGACATTTATTAGATGTGGGTTTGTACTTTGAACTGTCCTTAGGCTATGACGAAATCATGTAATACGTATGATCAATTAATAGTGATCAGTTTTTGCGTGGGATAGTCAAAGAAGTAACTCTGCATTGTTGGTCGTACTTATTGCATGAAATTCATTGCCAAAGTTGTAAAAAGGCTGTTTAGCTGTTTAGCTTTGCGAACTATGTTATACTTCAGGGGCCAGTAGTTCAAAGCTGGGTTACCGTTAACCCTGGCTTAAAATTTAACCAGCTGTTTGCTCTGTGCATTTCTGTAGGTCCATTCATTTCAAACTTTGCAAATAAGGGCTTCTTTTTATACAGATTAGCTTTGTAGAAAAATTTTGTCGAGTTAGTACGCACGCGTTAAAAATTTTGCTTAAAACTCTTCGCTAATCCTAGGTAACGCTAGCCCAGCTTTCAACAATCGACCCCTGTGGTATACGTATAACGTATGTACTAGCTGTTTTAGTTGATTAGAGTCTTTCTCATGTTTTATTTCAGTTTACGATTACAATTTCAATATAACCATCACGTCTCGAGTCTAATTCGTTGGTTATAACATGAAACCACCGTAGTCATCACATAAGGCTTTCCTTGTGGTTAATCGATGGCATGTCCGTAAAATAGTCCCTAATTTTCAACTCGTTGTCTCCATTGAACAAATTTAATTTCAGCGAAGTTACACTTTCCCCATAGAGGTTATTGTACAACGTTACGTTAACCTTTCTTCAGAAAAACGTAATTCGAAGTAAACAGAACATGGGTTTGCCATCTATGCTAGAGAATAAGTTAAGCTTTTTTGCTTGTTTACCAAAATAAAATAAACTGCCCTTTCTCAAGATGCTGCCCCCCTTGCCCTAGATTGTTTCCGGCGCCTCTGGGTGTAAATCATATCTTATTTAATGAAACCATGGTTAAATACATAGTTATTGTCTTCAGTTAAAAAACTATTAATATCGTTGTTTAAGGAAGACATGAATACGATTATGTAAATAAATACGATCTCTATTTTGAACTTATCCGCCGTTTAAGCTAAAGGGCGTACGAACAACCGGCCTGGTCGATTTTACTATGATCGTCAGCGCAAACAATATATTTTTTCTCATAAAAATTCCAGAAGACATCGCTTTGAAGTTAGAAACGTTGCCAAGCAAAATACCAATCCTCCGTAGTGTGATGCTGCTCAAGCAAAATTCGTCAACGCGACTTTCACCACTGACCTATAAGTTAGTGACTATATCACTGACTTATTATTGGTCAGTGGCCGGTTGTTCGTACGCTGCTTAGCTTAAAGCGCAGATAAGTTCGAATATAAATATTTATTTATTCCTTGAACAGCGAAATTGAAAGTTTTTGAACTGCATACAATAATTTTGTATTTAACCATAGTTTTGTTTAAAAAGATTTGATTTAAAAGCTTTAGAAAAAGTGTAGGAGTGTTTTTGAATTCTGACTTATCCACCGTTTAAGCTAAGCGGCGCAGGAACAACAGGCTCCAGTGACTTTAACCAAGGCGCAAAGGATTCTGGTAATATTGACAAGTCGCCATCCTTTTTTACTATGGTGGATTAAAATATGTTATACAAAGAAATGTTCAAGACGAACAGATGATCTTTTGAGCATGCCTACACGATGTCTTGTACTAGAACATTCAAGCTGAATATCAACATTTGAATATGGCCACTACATTTTGTTGAATATACACTCTTTGTGAAACATAAATGAAACGCATTCTTAAGGAGGTGCTAAAGTTGGAGGGCATTAGTTTCCATAGGGCTGTTTCTTTTGAAAAGACCACAACTTCAGGATAATTTACAAGGATCATGCATTTGACTGGCTTTTGGGATACTTTCACGTACAGAAATTTGCTTTTCGGGCTACCCAACACCTCGAACGAATATAAACGGAAAGCAATGATCACTATATTCTCATAAACCATATGCGATAAATTTCAGACATTTTGACTAAAATTAAACAAATGCGTATACTGTTTAATGCAGCTCATCAACAGCTGTCGTCACTATACTTACCCGTGTGGAGGTTTAGGTGCAGACGTTGCTGGGGGAACGTTACTGTTGCGGATTACTTGGATTCAGGTCCCAACCCATGCAAATCTACAAACAGGACCTGGCTGTCAAACGTCTGCACCTAATCACAATAACTCAGCTGATCAGTGGAAATTAGTATACTTTGACTTAACAGACCGGCGGAGACTAACCAGCCAACCACAAATGACTCAGGGCGAAGACAAAAAAAAGTTTCTTTCAAGATACACTCGCTCACTGTTAAAGATCACAACTTGGCTATCCGATAGCTAATGACCTCCCCAATACCTTGCCATGCCTCTAGGGTTTGGTTCCTACCCAGGCTGCGCGCGGTTTCTAAGCCGTTAACCTTAGTTACTACGTATCCACATTTCGTGTACCTCGCAAACTTTGAAGGTGTACAGTAAAGGCGAGCATACGCTTATTACCTGCAGTTGGTTAACTGGGTTATAATATAAGTGGGGTATTAAAACGTCATTCGGATGCGTTTTTATTTGCAATGCACTTTGTAGTTGGATAGCTAAAAAAGACTGTGGCTCCCTGGCCAGGGCCGCCAAGAGGGGGGGGTAAAGGGGGCAATTGCCCCTGGCCCCAGCCTGGCTGGGGGCCTCCAAAATACTATAAGAAAAAATAATATTGCTGTGCAAAGAATTTGAAAAATTCGTGTTTTGGTAAATAAAATCGAGCAAGTCATGATGTATATCACGAGTTCTAACGTATATCACGAGTCAGTGGCGGCGGAACAGGGGGGGCTAGGGGGGCTTTAGCCCCCCCCAAAAGTGACAGTGGGGGGGCTTAGCCCCCCCAGGTTACTTATGTGCTTATTGCGCAGATCGTAAAGAGGTATTTTTAAAGTTTTGTTGCTTATAATTGGGCGTTAATATGCTTTAATACCTCATTAATTCACAATGAATCGTGAAATTTGATCAAGCAAACTCTACGCATATTTGTGTTTTTATAGATTTTGAACCATTTTTGAAAGGTAGAAAAAATCTCTACACCGTTTGCGGTTTGTGTTTCCACTTAGTAAAAAGAAGCTGAATTTAGCCCCCCCAATATAAAATACGTTCCGCCGCCCCTGTCACGAGTTGTATACCGCATATATTTGCAGCTATAACATATATATGAATGAGTGATACATATCACGCAGTGTAACACGTTTTGTCACGTTTGGCACCTCATAGGATATTCCAGTTACATATACGAGTCAGTTGCCAGTTTTTATTAGTATCGTCAAGCGCAAATGCAATTGATAAAAAATAAAAATGGCGTCCAAACGGTCATATTCGTCGGGAGCAATGAAGCGTAAACAACGCAAAACCCGACTTGAAAATGAAGCAAAAACACGGTGAACACTCGAAGAGCTTAACTGGTGTATAAAAACCACTAAAAGTAACGACACTGACTCTGAATCACATAAAGTTAGCATGGACCAAAAAAGTGAAACCAGTGATACATCTGATCACTCTGACATGGCTACTACACTAAGTGAGAGTTTAACTGAAAATCAGGAATTATCAACAGATCAAGAAATACCAAATCCTGATGAAAATGAAGATCAATCATGCCTGCAAACTGAAGAACCAAATGAGAAAAATATCGTAAAAATCGTCACAAACCCTTCGAAAACTGAGAACGAGAATTGTATTAGTAACATCGGTGAAACCTCTCACTTTAGACACACGGAGCCGTCTATTATACCTGTAATACCAGTAAATGACCCTTCGACTTGGAGACCTTTAACCAAAATCCAGAAAGAAACAATTATTCGAAAGGGCACTCCTGAAAATCCCCAGTGCTTTCCACGAGATAGCTCAGGGCGTTGTTTTCCAACAAGCATATTTTATCAAGAATTGCCAAATGGCGAGAAAGTAAAGAGACTGGCTTGTATGGAGTTCATCTGCGCAAGGACTATTTTGCTTTGCTTGCTGTCTATTTCAAGATTTGTCACAGCAGGAAAAAAGGCCAGAACCGTCACAACTAACAAAAAGTGATGCAGGAGTCAAGGACTTCTGGCGAAAGTTGTATGAAAATATTGAGGCGCAGCAACGAAATTCTGCCCATATCACGTGCTATTTAACTTAGAAAGATCTTGAAAAAAACCTTAATGAATCAGTTGGAATTGACATTCGTCTTCAGAAACAATTTGCTACCGAGATGGCAAAATGGCGTGAAGTATTTAGATGTATTTTAGATGTCGTATTGTTTTTGTCTGAAAGAAATCTTCCCTTTCGTGACTCCACCACCAAGCTAGATGATCCAAACAATGGACTTTTCTCGGGAATTTAGAGTTACTTAGTGGTCATAATCAAGTGCTTAAAATACACCTTAAAGCCTAGCGCAAGCAGAAAACCCTTGTGTGCGGTGAACTTTTGTAAGTGTTCAGTCATTCGTGTTTGTCTTACGCGTCACGAGTGACTGAAAACTTACAAAAGTTCACCGCTTACTAGAGATTTCTCCTTACGTCAACAGGCACGAATGACATTTTGCTAAGCACTTAGCTCTAGTGCGCGCCGGGCTTAATGAAGTCAAGAAACACCAAGAGACTGAAACTCGAATGCAAGCACACTATCTCTCATGGCGCTCACAGAATGAGTTCATTGAAGAGTGTGCAAAGATTGTTATTAACGTCACTATTGGCGAAGTAAAGCGAGCACTTTACTGTAGTATTATTGTGCACGGTACACCAGATACATCACATACTGAACAGATTACATTTATTCTAAGATATGCACATCTAAATGAGCAAAATTTTTTGGAAGTCTGTGAACGATTTTTAAAGATGGAAGACTGTGAGAAGAAGAAAGGGTGTGATATTGCAGAGCTGATATGTAAGGTGCTTAAAGAGCATGATATTCAACTGAAAATTTGTAGAGGTCAAGGATATGACAATGGATCTAATATGTCAGGTTGTTACAAAGGAGCCCAAGCATTAATCCGGGAAAACAATCCTCAGGCTGTTTTCTCTCCTTGCAATGCACACACCCTTAATCTTTGTGGCGTTCATGCAGCTGAGTCCAACGATGTCGTGAAAAAGTTTTTTGGGAACATCCAAAAACTGTACAACTTATTCAGTTCCAGTCCTTCTCGCTGGAAAATTTTGGAAGATACTGCTCATATGTCATTGCATAAATTGTCGTTTACTCGTTGGAGTGCTAGAATTGAGGCTGTAAAGCCACTAGCGAAGAAGCCCAGAGAAATCTCGGAAGCCTTAGACAACCTGAAGGACCATGACTTACCTCCAGATTTGTGTAATGATGTGGACATTCTCAGCAAATGGTTAAAGTCATTTGATTATATTTTATTGATTAGTTTTTGGTTCAAAGTATTGCAAGCCATAAATGATGTTAGCCTGTTGCTTCAAGGTTCTGGAATTACGATTGATGAACAATTGCATCTTATTAAATCTCTCCAAGATGATTTAAAGCGGATACGTGAGGCTTGGAGTGTTATCCTTGAGGAATCAAAGCTTGTTGCTGGTGCTTTGGGTCTTAGTGAACAGTTTCAAGAAAAACGACGACGAATTCGCAGATCATTTTATGATGAAAACAGGGATAACGAATGGGAATTACCAAACGACGAAGCGCTGTTTGGAATATAAACGTTTTTAATGTGACTTTTGACACAGTAATTAGTGAAGTGGCACGTAGATTTGAAACAAGTGAACAGTTGAACAACATGTTTTGCTTCCTCTGGAACCCTTCCAGTACAACAGGGTCAGCAAGATCAACTATGACAGTGTAAATGAAGCATTTGCTTCGAGGTGTGCACGAAAAGCAAGATTACGAATTCGATCAGTATACGAGAGCCCAGCAATGCAGTACTGTATAAACTTACATTATTATTAATATTAAGAGCACAAAATTACATATTATAATTGTGAACCGATATGTTATTTTTGTGAGATTTTTGGGGGAGAGATTGGGGCCCCAATGAGAGTTTTGCCCTGGGCCCCCGAAATTCTCTGGGCGGCCCTGTCCCTGGCTGTGGTTGTACTTTAAAAGTCATGGCTTATAAATAAAGTAGAAAGTTATTCATAAAATGGGCATTATGCCACTCAATTGGCATGTCAGGACTATTTACTGTGTAACGATGTAAAATTTGAACGCCGAATTACATACTTGGTAATGCAAAGACCATCGGAAGAAAATTGCACCTCATCTCCAGGAAAAATAAGATCGTAACACAACAGCATTTCCTTCCTTTCAAGTTCTATTTCCTCCTCTTCTGTAGATGCAGGCTTCACGTAAAATTTGTTTTTACATTTGCTGGTCACATAGGACACGGCTACGGACACTGTCTTCTCGAATTCAGTAGAGCTCTGCTGTTTTCCCGTTCCTCTCTTAGCTTTTTCTTGATCAAAAAAGAAGTCATCTTCGATGGATTCATCAGCACCGATGTACAAGTCTTCATGCATGCAATATTTACTGTTTAGCTCACGACATAGCTCACAAACCAAATCATTCGCTTGCTGCTCGCTAAGCTCGTTGCACGCTTTTTCTTTCCAAAAGTTGACCGCATATCGATAACGAAGTTTGTAAGAGTAATCCCAGCATTGCAATTTCCCTCGTTTCTTAAAAAAAGGTAGATCTTGTAAGACATTCTTGATCTTTCTTTTGAGTCGCTTTTGAAAAATAGAAGAGCTGTTCTTGGTCGATCTGTCGACAAGTGAAACTAGTAAATCAGAGCACGAAGTTTGGCTCAACATTTCGTCAGCGACACAGCCACAGACGTCAATAAGTAGCATACAATACGATTCGCCGACTTGGAAATGGCAAATTTTGCAGCTCAAATATTATAATCTATTAAACGTCTGTAAGTGTTGATTATTCTGTTTTAAATTCAAAACAGAAATGTAGGACAAACAACAACAATGAATTAATAATGAAGCATTTCCAGGTATATTGTGCTAATTCTCGGAAATCATCGAAGTGTATTTGAAAGCGAAAGAAAACACGAATTGTTCCGATTTTAAATTTCACAGCTGTAACAATGAGTCAAGTCATGTGGTTACTCACAGTCACAGAGTACGGAGTGCGCAGGACGACAGCAGAATCAAATTTTGATATTCCTTGGTGTAACTTCCAAAATTCCTCAGATTTAAAAAATTCCTTAAATGACTTTTTTTCCTTGTAAGTCTCCCTCATGGCGTTTGCATACCTGATATTGAGCATTGCCGGTGTCCAAGCAGATTTGGACCCCCGCAAAACTGAATTCCCCAGTCCATATCCGCAAGCAGATACGGACCGGTTGGGTTGGGTTAGGGATAGGCGTAAAACGTTTGAAGCTTACGTAGAACATGTGTAGATTTGTAGTTACCGCGTTGTATCGTTTGTCAATAAAGGTTGTGTACCCTTTCAGTAGCCTCATTATATAGGAACCTACTTTTATCATAGGCAGCTTACAGATACTCGTAGAATTTTATGCAGAAATTTTGTCCGCAATATAATGATTTTTTACATAAATTTCCGTGTGCAAGTTTACTTGTACGCCTAGAATTTCTGCGATTCCTCAAAGCGGTCCGATTCCACGGAATGGGAATCATATCTGCTAGCGGATATGTAACCTTGAGGGTCTAAATCCGGCAGTGGATATGGTCCAGGGGTCCGTGTTCGCGGGGAGTCCAAATCTGCTGTTACACGGTCCAGTGCCAATGGTACTAGACAGCTATGCCACCCCACCCTAGTCTATTCATCAATATTCACTTGTGCTATTCACCTTGCCACTTCATCAGCGGCTGTAAATATGCTTGAGCTGAAGTTTTATTCTATAAAAAAATTTTAAAAAATCATCGGTTCTAAGGCTCGAACCGCACCAGTATAATCTGTAATGCTCGTATTAGTCTTTGAGGGAGTTCAGACTTCGAAGAACCATATCTCGTCTTCAGGTCCGTAACTTTCGAGGAAATATTATTTAATAATTAAGACATATGTGGTGTTTTTCACCATGAATCTTATTTAGTCTAAGCTTTCGGTCCAGGCCGCCTTCAGAGAAATTAATTAAAATAATTAGCGTCGACTTACCCAAACAAACTGCTATACAAGCAGTGCCAGACTCCCATACGCGGAGACTCCAACTGTCATGCTCTCTATATCAATTAGATCAATTAATCACTGA
>JAOBYK010421457.1:0-15047 GCA_025434845.1 Phenganax subtilis
TTTACCCGTTGTTTTACCCGTTGTTTTACCCGTTATGTAACGTAAACTGAAAAGTAACGGGTAAAAGCTTTTACTTTTTGCCACAATGGCCCTTTCTTGAGACTTGAAAAATGGTTAAAAAGTAAAGGCTACTTTTTGCAAAAAGAGGCTTGTTGGACATAGTCCAGGCAGAACTATTTTGTTCCACAGTTTGTTTTTTTAGTTTTTTTTGGTTTTTTTTGGACATCATAGTCCGGCGGAACGATTTTGTTCCGCAGTTTGTTTTTTTAGTTTTTTTTGGTTTTTTTGGACATCATAGTCCGGCGGAACTATTTTGTTCCGCAGTTTGTTTTTTTTTGGTTTTTTTTTTGGACATAGTCCAAGGGTTCCACTCGGAATCGAACCCGCAACCTGAGAGATGAAAGGCAGGTGCGCTAGCCAGTGCACCACCAATGCCTGTTGGCGGATGAGCAGTAATAATTGCGTTATGTGGCTTGGCTAATGGAAATGCGAGACATGACAATTAAAGTGTTAACCTTGTCTTTGTGATAATGCAAGAGTTCATGCAAAGTTTTATAATTTGAGAATGGGTATGTTTATCCGTTTATCCAACGGGTATGTTTACCCGTTGCTTTTTACTATACGTTACATAACGGGAAAAACGACGGGTAAACTGAAAGGTTTACCCGTATCTTTTTAAATGGTCAAAAAAATTGGCAAAACAGCCTTGAACGCTAAAAATAAAAACAACTACATTTCTCTAGCACGTCCGGGTTTGAACCAGCAGTTTCGCAGGGCAGTCTTTATAGCTGTACAACTCGGCCACCAACGCTGTAACAAACATTCATGTAAACTATAACGAGTCTTTCCGCACCCGTTCACCGTAAAACAAAAAAAAATCACAACTAACGCTCTTTACAAGCGTTTACTTTCGGATTTAAAAATTTTAAGAGCGAGAAAACAACTTGTACAATGATTTAGAATCAAAATCATGGCTACTTTTTCCCAAAAAATAAGCCGTTTTTGACATGTGAAAAATGGAAAAACAAGGCGAAAATGGCCAAAAAATAAAGCTTATATAGTTTTTAGTTTTCGCCAAAAATTGGTCCCTTTATTATTCTCAAACAATTATATTCTGTGGACAATTTTAAAACTTACATGTAAATATAGTTTCATGCTCTAGCCTCAATCTTCAACTGTACTGAGCAGAGATACAGATATTTAATTTAAAATAAGTCCTCATTAAGTCGTTGATAAATTTTAACAATTTAAAACTTTGCATTATCAGAGAGACAAGGTTAACACTTTAATCCTCAAAGAAGTACATTACTTATTATATGCATGTTATACTCAATATACTACAATGAATTAAGTCTATTTTAACTGTCTTCAAGCCAGAAAAGAAGCGTAACTATTTCATTTCATTTGTCACTAAAATACTTGTACAGAGAGTTAAGACTGATCAGGTGATAAAACTGAGGCTAACTCTCCTGACTCGTGCAGTTCCTAGAGAAGGAATAGAGCTGATTATCAGGAAATCCTTCTTGTCATATCACAATGATGTATGAATCTATTTATGAATGTTATAAAGAAGAAGCTTACTTTTGCTATATCCAGTCCCCCAATGAGATCTCCATTGACATAAAGTTGAGGAAATGTTGGCCAATTCGAATACTTCTTAATTCCTTGACGTACCTGAATAAAACCAGCAAATTTTTTGTTTTTCATATTTTCTTCTACTTATTAATACGAATATTACTAATTCAGTGGCAAAAACCTCATCATCCTTAAGAATGTCAAACGTAGAAAACTTCACACTAGAAAACAACATTAAAATTAAATGATAAGAATCTAAATAATCATGAAAAACAAAAAGACAATGTAGCGTTAGTCAAATATTATTTTTCAAACCTTGGATAGTGGTCAAGAAGCTGGCACATTTGTCGACTAAAACCACATCGAGGCTCCTTTGAAATACAAATATGTTGCTTAAATGAAGATTATATGACAGTTAAAACTAATTGCTTTCAACCTGTGCAGTTCCTTTCATGATGAGCAGTATTGGTGAAGAATTCACAAGATCATGGAGTCTAAAAAAAGTTTCTAAACATCAGTAGGAAAAAAACTTTTCAACACATTGTTCCGAACAGGCTTACTCTACAATACATACTACAGTCATTTGCAATTAACTTTGCTGACAAACTTGCGAACTTGGGGAATTTGATAAAGATCAATGTTGGAACAGTAGTACACTAGTGTTCACCTTCATCGAATTTCCCATGTTCGCAAGTTTGTCAGAAAAGATAATTGCACAGTTTGTCACAAAGTTCATTTCGAACTTACCACCCAATATTCCCAATTTGGAACGTAAATAGGAAGTTCGAAACAAACTTGCAAAACTTCTGGGGCCAGTTGTTCAAAGCTGGGTTAGCGTTAACCCTGGGTTAAAATTTAACCAGCTGTTTGGTTTGTGTATTTCTTTATGTGCCATTTGTTTCAAAACTTTGCAAATAAAGGCTTCTTTTTACATAGATTGGCTTTGTGGAAAAATTTTGTCAAGTTAGTAAACAAGCAGTTAAAAATTTGTGCTTCAAACTTTTCATTTACCCAGGGTTTACGCTAACCCAGCTTTGAACAACCGAGCCCTGGTGTAAAGTCAGTTGAAAATGACTGTAAACTGATAGTAAGCTAGTCTTTACCTAGTGTTCAAATCTTCTACTTTTACTTCAGCTAACATTGTTTCTAATTCTCCACTTTCTGCCAATTCCTGGAAAAAATTCCATACAGTATGTGTTATTTCTCAAAACATTAAGCAATCTTTCAGATTTATTGACCAGGGGCCCGTTGTTCAAAGCTGTGCCAGCGTTAACCCTACGTTAAAATTTAACCAGCTGTTTGGTGTGTGCTTTTCCGTATGTCCATTTGTTTCAAAACTTTGCTAATAAAGGCATGTTTTTACGTAGATTATCTTTGTGGAAAAACTTTGTCAAGTTGGTAAACAAGCGGTCAAAAATTTTGCTTCAAACTTTTCATTAACCCAGGGTTAATGCTAAACCAGCTTTGAACAACCAGCCCTAGAGGTTATAGTACCTTCACGATATCAATTCCCCCGACCAATTCTCCATTAACGTAAAACTGAGGATATGTTGGCCATTTAGAATATGTCTTAAGACCTATAAAATCAAACGATTAAACCACAATATACTGCTTGTGGGTTTTCAAAACATGCTAATATACAAAGAAAAATTTTGTAATAAAATCATAACAGCTTGTCATTTATACCTTGCCTGACTTCATCATCAGCTAATATATCAAACGATCCAAACTTGTACCCAGACAAGACTTGCAGAATTTGTTTACTGAATCCTAAATAGAAATAACATAAAAGACAATGAACATTGAGTGCCCTACTCTGAACAAGATATTTACTTGTCACATACTACTGTCATACTAAACTCACCACATCGTGGTTGTTCTGGAGTGCCTTTCATGAACAACATATTTGGTGAACTGTTTATCAATCTTTTTAATTTTTCCTCTAGATTCTAAGAAACACAGAGTTGTCAACATATAAGATTACTTCCAGTTTCTTGTTAAAATAATACCAAGTTATTTCCAAATTAATGATCTTGTTGTAATCATTATCCTGTGTACAAGTGCAATGATAACAAAAACAAAAGTACACATGAATGCCAATATCACTTTGACCTCCTACTTAAAATTGCTAGATAATATTGACTTATGCTGCTAAGAGGTGTAAATACAAGAACCTGGGAGGCTAATTTACCTCTTTTTTGGATTTTAAATCTGTGTTTGTTACTGGAGGAATAAAACAACTTGAATGATGCTGAACCTTCTTTGTAAGTTCTGGAGCATTTGCTCCAGGAAGTCGATCAATTTCTTTTTCATTCTAGGAAATATACAAACATACCAACTCGTTGAGTATTGCAAGTCTTCTGCTCTGACGACTCGCAACTAAAGTTATCTTAGATCAGATCAAAGTATAATCTAAGTCTGGGTGCTGTAGGAGATTGCCATTTAACAACTCAATATTGCTGTATAAAATGTAATATACCTTAAAGAAAAGTATTGTTGGTACCGAGGCTACATTGAACTTTTCTGACAAACTGACCAAATCTTCAGCTTCAATCTTGAAAATAAGGAACAATGCAATTTACTACACTCAAATAATATATTATGTATCATTGGTCTTTCCACTAGAATGCAGTTTAGTGGACACCTTGCACCGCTGACCGTCCAAATAATGTATTTATTAACAACGCTGGGTGGGATTGTGGGCTTATCATTCTTAATATAATATATATTTTTAGTGGTCAGCGGCGTAAGGTGTCCTCTAAACTGCACTAGCTCTGGTCTTTCTTTCATCGCTCTAAAATCATACAAAACTATCAACTTACTTGCAAAAATTTGACATGTACGTTGTCATTCATAAGTTCGCCTATTACTTCAGCCATTTGTTTGCACTGAGGAGCCCAACTGGCAGCAAAATGTACCACAACAAGTCCACTATATCAGAAATAATAGGCGGTATATAAAAACACCTCAAATCTTCGCCCCTGCAATCATGTTTTCGGGCATGTTATGACAAACAAGGAATTTCATAACAAGATACTCATCAGAATATAAAGAAGCATATTTACAATAAAAAATTAGTGTATATAAAGCTACGTACTTCCCAAAATCTTTTAAAACGTGATTAAACTCATCCACACTCTTCACCATGGCCGCCATCTTAGAATTTGGACATGACCGCAATACTTCATTTTACACTGGAGATAAATCACCGTGCCATAAAGAGAATTCCCAGAATTCCGTAAAATGGCACAACTGCATGGCGACGAGGCAGAGGAACGAAGCAACCAGGCAGCTGTGACGTATTACCGGTAAGGTCTCGAGTGAAAGAACAGTTTCCTAATGCAACCCAAAATCGGTTCAGGACACCAGATGATTGGTGAAGCTAGCCAAATCACGCTTATCGTTGCTGACTAAAGCTGCTTTAATTTATAGTAATTTTACATACCTACCCAGCTCCGAAAGTCGTCATCAAATGAAGTCTGTTTTGCTTTCACGATGAAAGCTGAGCTGTGCATCTCGTCAACGGCCTATTTAACGCACCGTTTCTCTACACAGCTCAGCCACAAGATGTTTCACACAGAGCAAAAGACACACAAAAAGCTTTCCGTGTACTGATACAAAAAAACAAACAAAGTAGTGTGATTGTGTGAACCCAAGCAGTGCAAGTGGTAAGTCAGCTGATGCAACAAACTAAGCAACAAAACTAACCCAATCAAGAAGTTCACTAGCACTACACTCAAGCCTAGTAAGGCAAGCTCAACGAGTGCAAATAACAACTCAGGTGCAACAAAAAAAAGCCCTAACACGACCAGTGCAGGAACCAAGCAGTTAGTTGACTGTGTCATGCTACTGTTTAGTTTTGTAGTGTTGAAAATAATGCCTAAACTAAAACGACTTCAGCAGCCTAATTCAGATTTCGGTGCATCCACAGATATTGCATTCACGATGAGCATATTAACATTATAGCACAGCATGTGAGGTAGAGACTTCTGCAGAGCAGACTGCAAGATGTTATTCCATTTAATGAGTTGTATTTCAATCAGCAATAAAAATAGCTTATATATCAGCAGTTTCTTGCTCTGTTTTAGCGATGACAGAATGATACAAACTGCAGGTACTAAAATGTACAGATAATACACTAGAATATACAGAAAATATGACAGCATTACAAACGTGGAAGGTCACTGGAATTACGAGAAGGGCACTGAAATTCCAAGTTAAAATGCCTCTATCCTTTTACATAACCGGAGTACACCACAGACAATGTATCCATCTTGTGAACTCCTTACATAGGTTACCAAAAACAAAAATATTGTAACGCTCTGCAAAGCGCTTGGTAACAAAACAGCAAACTCAACACATTTAAGTGTGTCGAGGTTAGCTTACGTTGCCTTAAAGTCAACCAACTCCATGCACGAAAATATAGCAGCTAAAAGCTAGCAAGTCTTCTCAACTATAGGAGTTAGAATCCCAGTACGAATGACAAGCAGTTCTCTTTGACCAAATAAAAAGATTTGACAGATCTTACCAAAATCACGAAGTCAAATCATCTGCCTCGAATTTCTCGTCATCGTAAACTTCAGCTGTGATCGTCTTTCCACCAAACCATCTTCCGTTGAGATTTGATACAGCTAGCTCCACCTCTGAAAAGTCAAAACCATGTTTTTAGAATAAACAAACCATCTGAAGAAAATTGAGAGAAACAGAACCCATAAAGGGATTTGTTCGCCGCACGATTATTTCAAGATTGAGAAAGTATCACCAGAGAGTTTTGAATGTTGAAATGGGCTCCTTTACACCTTAGAGGTGTATTCGGGACAAACGGTGGAATGAGGACTGAATGTCAAATTTTTCTTAAACAACTGGCGCAGAAGTTGACAGAAAAAGATAATGAACGATATGCCATTGTCATAGCGTGGATGAGAACCAGAATTTCCTTCGAAATTCTCAGATCTGTGCATGTGAATGTTAGGGGATCTAGATCACCTTTTTATAGAAAAGACATTGAAATTCTGGAAGATTTTGGACTGAATGTGCAGGTCCCCGGGGTTTTTCAAATCTGGACTGTATATGTGTACTTTTAGATTAGAGTGTTTTAATAATTTTTATAAATTCTTAGACTAAATATAGAATGTACAATCTAAAAAAATTAAAAAACGCAGGGATAAAACAGACTTTTTAAAAAAAATAAATTACATGCCTGGTACAGTTGAAAACTTGACGAAGATCTTGACAATCACTGGCGCGTCGTCTTCCTCTCCTTGTTTCTCTTGGTAGATAACCACTCGCGTCACATTTCCAAACTTACTACACTCATCCGTGACTTCATTCTCCAACTCTTCATCGACATCAGATATTTCCACCATATTACGTAACACCATCACCGTGGACTAAAGAGTAAACAGTAACGGCAAATCATGGCCACCATAATATACTACGTATGTATACCAGTATATCAGCATGTGACAATATGATGTCATACAAAGTGTCATACAATGATGTCATACAATATGATGTCATACAAGTTGCTTCTGCATGCGACTCTGCTCAAATATGAATTACATAAATTCTATTCAAATGAATGAAAAATAACAAATGTTTACCTCAGATTTCCTTGATAATTTCTGCATGACCATGTATCTTGCATTACTTCCTGAGATTGACATGTGTTCTTCACGACCTAATGTAGTGTACTCCGTTCCTTTCTTCTGCGCATCTTCTTCATTCAGTGGAGCTTCGACTTTTGCAACTGCTGTCATTGGTTGTACAGCAGCAGTGGCGACTACTGCAGGAGCTGCAACAGGCACAGCAATTGTGGGCAATGCCTGAGCTTGTACAGCAAGTTGTGGTTGTACAACTGCAGCAACTGGTGCAACTGCCTGTTCGTGAACAGCTGGAGTGGTCGTATGAACCATTGGAGCAGTTCCATAGACTGTAGCCATGCCTGATATAGGAGTCACACCTTGACAAAATGAAAATATGTCAAAAAGACCCCACACTTTAAACAAGTTTTTAGGCAGCAAATATACACTTACTTGTAAGCAGTCCTTGTGCAGGAGCGCCCATAACAGCTGTAGATGCCGTTGGTATAACCCCAGCAAGACTTGAAACAACTGTAGGCAATGCAACCAATCCTGCCCCAGACACTACTGTTGTCATCACAGAGTTTGCACTCAGAGGTATTGAGGGGACTGGCACTGGAATTCCTTGGTCTTGAGCTTGGATCTTAGCGGAGACTGCAGCAGCTGCCATTGCCGCTGCAGCAGGAAGAACATTAGGAGCAATAGAAGAATGTGAGGGTGGTGTTATTGCACGACCAACTCGCAAAAACTGTCCACCAAGATCAAACAGATTCATCGAAGCTATTGCATCATTTGCAGATTGTTGTACTTCATATTCTATAAAACCAAATCCTTTGTGTTTCCCTGTTATGTTGTCTGGAGTTAAAGTGCAAGTTTTCACTTTGCCAAATGCTTCAAAAACACTGCAAGCGAAAAAATAATAGAAAAAGTTTGAATTTGACAAAATTAGTACGGACAAGCTATTGTGCAGTTTCCATCCTTTTGTTGGCATAGACTTCAGGAAAACATGTTACCTTTTGATGTCATCTTCCCCTAGGTCAGGGTGAATTGATGCAACATATATCCTTGCATACTGCTGAGCTTCTCTTTCAAATTGCTGTATTAATGGTTGAGCTTGAGGTACATTGCTTGGCCGACCAACCTGGCAAGACAATAGATGAAAAAATTCACTATTAAAACTATGTTCAACTCTGTATCATAAGTAGGACTCTTTTATTGATCTGAAACTGAGCTGAACACAAAGCAACTGTATAGGGCTAAAGCCCACCTTTATATTTCTTCCACCAAGCAGAACACTGTTCATTTGTTCCAATGCCAACTGGGCTGCTTCTGGCAATTCATATTCAACAAAGGCAAATCCCTGAAAAGAAAATGCATAAAAAGGGAGTGACTGACCGTAAGATAATGACAAAGGCAAACTACTAATAATTCCACGTGCGCCAGTTTGGGATATTAGTGTCCTTCAGGTTGGGATGTCTTAGAAGAGTGCACCAGGTTGGGATATTGTGTCTGTGAGGTTGGGATGTTTTAGAAGTGTGTACCAGGATAGAATATTAGTGGCTGCGATAATAAGCCCCTGAATATGAGCCCCCCATTCACAGTGGATGACTGTGGATTACTGTAGATGACTCTAAATTACAGTGGATGACTATTGATTATGGTGAATGACTGTAATTATGGTAGGTGACAATAGATTACAATTTCCTGATGAACAATAAGGTTCTCTTCACTATTCCGCATATGTAGAACATCAGAGCCTGAAATAATTGTTAAAACATGTCTGACAAACTTTCTGAGCAAAGTAACATTGGACCGGAACTTGTCAAATTTGGTCCGATATTTTTTAGTTTTTACAGTTAGTTTTTGTGACTACAATTACTTTGACGTAATGGTTCGAATTTACAATCATGAACTGTCTTAATCTTGACTTGACAACGTTGAAGATAAAACAATACATTTCCTCGACGCTTTGAGCTCCGGACCATTCAGATGTTGTGATGCAGCCTATTCAATCATTGGCCCAGATTTCTTTTTCATAAAATTTGTCTGGACAAAATGTTTGATCATTTCAACATTTGATCAGAAAATCTGGAATTTAGTCGGAAAACCGCTGATCACCGGCCGTTATTTCAGGCTCTGGAACATGGAACTATTACTGGCCAAATCCTCCATTACTGATGTTTACCTTGTGTTTCATAGTCAAAGGATCCCACGACAAGTCAATCTTTTTGATAGGACCAAAACACATAAACGCTTGTTTGATATGATCTTCTCTAAGCTCAAAATTTATGCTACCCACATAAACTCTGTAAAAAACCAACAACATGCAGTTGAAACACACTGGTCAGCAAATCTTGCTGCAAATTGTCAACAATAGTATATATACCGGCACATCAATGCCAACGCTCTTTGTCTTTGTGTCACTGTGCTAATGGAACCCATTTGTTGCTGTTGAAGCAATTGTTGCTTTAAAAGGACCTAAACATAGTGATAGTCTGTTAGTCAGTCAACTAGGAAATTGGCAACAACAATAAACTTGTAATAAACTCATGGTTTTAATTAGCTATGCCATCAGATAATGCTGACCTGTTGAACAGATTGTTCCATAGCAAATCTCTTTGCTTTCTTTAATCTTTCTTCTTGATCAAGAGTGAGCCCTGGCAAAGCTCTCTTACATTCAGGCCATCTTGGCTGTATTCCTCCTACAGCAGGTCCAACTGTCAATTCTCCCTTAATTCCATCATCCTCTGGGGGTTCCACTTCAACTGTTCCATTGGCTACAGAAAATGAAGACACTATGTCAGCAACACTAGCTCCAAAATAATTGCTGTTGGTAAAATTCATTTTCTACAACTTGCTGACACATTTGATCAAATAATTGAACCACCTCGCATTATCAACTACCTACTCTTTAGCAGCAAGCCATAAATAAACAATGCCAACAGCAATTAAAGAAATAGTAATACTTATAAAGCTAAATAGTTAATTTGATTTCTTTATTTTACCAGATCCCCAATGTTGCACAACTAACTCCATTGAAACAGTACAAATACACTACTCAAGATTACCAAAATGTTGTTCTTCTGGATTTAATTTTGCCTGTCAGGTGCAAGACCTGGGTTAGACAAAAGACAAAAAAAGACAGAAAAGAAACACGATGTTAAATATCGCTTGGAAATTCACAGATACTATTATTGCTAAGGACTGACAAACAATTTTACACACAAACATTTAAATTTGCGAAGGGAAATTTTAAAAATTGCATCATAATCATTTCAGATGTTTCGACGACGGACTGAAAAATATAAACAAAGAAAAAGTTTTTAGAAGTAGTAAAAATTTTGAGCAGAAAATTGATCACACTCAACATAGTAATCCTACTGTTCCATTCACTTCTTTTCAACTTTAAAGCACCTACATACTTTGGTATTTTTTAGAATTCTATCTAGTGCCAGACAATTTTACTCATCAAAGCTTTTTGCATATTAAAACGGTCTTTACAACCAGAAAATTCATAGTATGTTAGAATAAAAAATTAATCTTGATGCACAATGGTTGATAATCATCATTAATCCTGCAAAGACAGGAAACAGAAGGAGAAAAAAAAAGAAGAGTTAGTTTTATAATTTTTATTTATGCTAAAGTAAACTTTAATATTAGGGATATTTGCAAGCGCTTTGTCAGTTAGTGGTTCATATAATCTCTAGCGTATGGTTTTAGTGAAAACAACAGTTTACTCTTTCAAAGTAAGGTAGTTGATCGCAAGACAAAGTCACTAACAAAAATCCAACTCTACGAATAAATCTATTGGGCTGGAATGCAGTTTAGCGAACACCAGGTTAAGGCAAGGTTGGTTTGTGGGCTCAGCATTCGCAGTCTAATATTATGTTTTCTGGATGGACAGTGTTGTAAGGTATCTGCTAAACTGCATTTTAATTAGCCCCAATCTATTGATTCAAAACTAGTTAATACCTAAATCACCAGGTCCAATGTCAAAACCTCGTTTTCTCCTCCGTTCTCTCTTTACCTCCTGGTTTACTTCGCCATTTGTTGCTGCCTCCTCCTAAAACACAATTACATCCACTTAAGATTATTTGGCCTACGGATTAAACCGTTCAGACCAGTGCACAACCCAGACTGCTAAATTTGCCATGCGCACGGAATATCTTCCGTGCGCATTTTCGAGGCGATGTGCGCATTTTTTCGTAAATGGTGTTAAGTGCGCATCGTGCTCCTACTTTTCAAGCTTTAACAACTAATATCTATTGACAAGGTTTACAAAACAAAAAAAATCAGCAAGTTGTTCGTCAATTACTCAAACTTCAAAGTTTCCCGTTTATCATTTCATAATAGAGTTTGTCTTGGTGATGCTCCTGGAGTGCGCAACGCGCATTTTTGTCCCACGATAAGTGCGCACTTTTCGGCTTCAAAATGACATTCCGTGCGCTGCTATCAAACTTAGCAGTCTGGTGCACAACTACTTGGGAAAGTATAAACATGAATAAGATTATTTCTCTTGCTATATAACATGACCACTGAAATACAGTTTTTCTATAAACAGGGTATTGAGTAATGACGAGAATGCATACGAATCTACACAAAGTCTATATTTACGATGTATAATTATCATATTATATGGGTTGAAAGTTGACTTTCATATTAATTGATATGTTTCCCACACAAAAAACACTAAGAAAATGATCTACACCAAAAGGTGCTCCACAAAAAAACGCTAAACTTATAAAACAACTGTTCTAAAACAGAAAATCTTGAAGTTGAACGTTATAAAAACATAATATACCTCAGTTTCGTTGGGAATTGGCTGTGGTTGAATCTCAACTCCGTCGGTCGCCATATTGAATACGATTGGAAATGGATGGCACCGAATTCCTTGCTGTTCCTCAGATTTCCCAAAAAGTCCTTAATCTTTCAAACTAAGATATTGACAATTTTTTTAAAGTATTGGAGTCTCTAAATCGTCCAAAACAGCTTTTATTGCAATTTTCAACCTATAGTTTTACAGCATTGGCACCTGTTAAACATTTAAAATTTTTCACAAAGTACTGTTCAATAATGAACATTGAACTCCGCAAAACTGTGCAGAATTCCTATTTCCAAGGAAAACAGCAGTACATTCAACTGTGCGACTACACGAGTGCGAGTCACGTTTTGCCGTGCGTTTTTACGTTGCGTTTGTCAAAGTTGTTTTGCGTCAGTGCGCAGGCGCCAAAAGCCTCGTTTGCTTACTACACGCACGTACGTACACGCACGAACACGTACGTAAAAGTTTAAATCCTTCAAAGTTGTTTACATTTTGAAGATTAAAAAACAAATAGACACGTAGTTGGTTAAAATTCACAATTGTAAGCTATTCTTCTTGCGGTTGTGTTTAAGACAGGTTTTATTGCAATTTAAACTTTTACATGCGTGTACGTGTGTCAAAAACGCGTAAATGGAAAGCAGCCTCACATAAGACTCTAAAATATTAATGTGACCGCGACACGTGAATAACAAAATTGGGAGTGGAAAAAACAAAAGTAGGCTATTGTTTTGCTGTTTTTCAAAGTTCACCAATGCAATACGATGTCCTTTCCTTAGACGTTATAAAACAAGACTGCCTATTTGCTGGAAATGTTTTACAATTGTGAGCAATAACAAGCTCTCTGATTGGCTAAATTCTGACACGCCACAACAAAATGGGGAATAAAAAGGAAGGAAATAAGAGGATCAGAAATGTCGTTGAAAACATTGTTTTCGCACGCAAATTATTGTGCACTTAAGGTTTAAAACTACATAATGCCAGCTAAAGACTTAGAAGTTGGTTCACGACTGCCTTTTGTAATATTACTCGAGTTATTTTTCACCTTAGAAACGGCAACTTTTGATCAGTGGTTTTACTATGGCCGCTTCTTCCAACTTATTGGTGAGATACTGTTTTTTGTAGGAAAACGTTTTGATAAATGTTTTTTTATATGCAAGGACTTAAAATAGGTTGTGTATGAATAGTTGGTCTTAACAAGTTCTTTATATGTACGCCTGGTATATTAGACTTTTACAAATGTACAAAACTAACCAAAGTTGAGAAAAAATCTGTTTTGTCTTTTAGGTATTAGCATCAGTCTATGGTGTATCCTTCTTCATCAAGAACAACTTACAGCAGTTTATCATTACTCGTTATTTACCATTGACATGACATTAATACTATACCTAAATTTGTACAATACAATTGATTTTGGAGGCTCGTTAATGACCCGCAAAACTGGTTTATCGTTATGGGATATTTTCATTGTGTTTCCAATCATTGTTGGGGCTTGGGTGTTTTACATTGCATCCATTATTTTATACTCAAGAGGACTTAATACAAAGAAACCAATTGCCTTTGCATTTTCCACCGCACCTATTTTCGTCCATCACATTTGCCTTGCTAAAGAAAATGAAAATCCTCCCATTTGGGTTTGTCTGTTTGTTTTCATCTCTGTCTACCTGGCACTGCATGGTGTATATGCATTATTGGAAGGTGCTGGAAGGTATGTGTTGAGCTCATTCAATGTTGCAAAATGGCTATACCGTATGTATGGTTGGACTGTACTGTTAGTCTTCCACTGGCGACGTTTGTGTATAGCGGATACTCTCACAGTGTTCTGGGCGATGGTGTTCAGCATCAACTTGATCGTTCAGCATGTGTGCTCGACTCAGCCGATGTCATTGTCATCACTAGTGTTTAGCTCTGTTGCTCACAGTTGTACATCCTTGCTGACGATGTTGAGCATGTGTTTCATCATTTACAAGATCTGCAATTACATTCTGATTCATGTAAAGATCTGTTATCATGAAGATCTTATTCCTATGGAGGAATCAAATTCATCCCCATCTGGTGTACGAGAAGCATGTGGCTTTTTCTTCCTGGCACTGTATACCGGAGTTGCAAACTGCGAACCTAGCCGAAAGATGTACCTTCTAGAACTGATATTCTACTTACTACTTGCAGCTTTGATACGGTCAATGTTTGAAGTTGTTGAGCCTGTCTTGCTGGCTCTGAGCTCGCTGCAAAGTGCAGGGATTCGAAAACATCTGCGAGTCCTGGGTTTCATTTTCTTCCTGCTTGTATCTGCATTTTACCTTGCATTCAGTGTGTACGAAATGAAGGACCGAATACCATTCATGACTCCAAATATTATAACAATAGCTCAGATTGTCGCTGCATTAGTCCTATATAGTTTGTACTGTTACGATGCACAGACTGAAGGAGTTTGGGAAGAGCTTGATGACTATGTGTATTACGTAAATGGTGGATGTCGCGTCTTTGAGTTCGGTGTTATAGCAGCAGTACTATGCTACCGATTGTGTGACTTCACATTGGAATGGACTTTGTTTCAAATTGCCATGGCTCTTCTGCATATTTATGTTAACATTTGGCAACCAGCAAGGGAGGGATGGAAGAGTTTACGTAAGAGACGTCAAGTTAATAAAAAGTTAAATGCTTTACCTGAAGCAAGTGTGGACGAGATTGAATCACTGCAGGATGTCTGTCCAATTTGTCTTGAGGAACTTAAAACAGCACGTGTCACACCTTGCAATCATTTCTTCCATAATCAATGTCTGCGAAAGTGGCTGAAAGTGCAAAACAAGTGTCCCATGTGTCATGCCAATATTCTTGCCCTCTAAACATCCATGAAGACCACTCGGTTAATCAGTCAGAACTAGACCCCCTTGTGGTCCAAAACAATTACCATTCAGTATGCTGAGTTTCTCTTTTATTGTTCGGTTCTCTTGACAAGAGTGCAGTAAGACATGAAGTTGTCATTAGTATTTAA
Organism: Phenganax subtilis; assembly: GCA_025434845.1. Classification (NCBI taxonomy): domain Eukaryota; kingdom Metazoa; phylum Cnidaria; class Anthozoa; order Malacalcyonacea; family Clavulariidae; genus Phenganax; species Phenganax subtilis. The sequence goes on from JAOBYK010421457.1 coordinate 14,972, forward strand.
AAAAATGAGTGAAAATTGTAATTTACCAGACATGTTTGTAATGTGAGCATGAACGCAAAAATTTGTTCCTAATCTG
>JAOBYK010421679.1:0-15040 GCA_025434845.1 Phenganax subtilis
CTCTAATTGTTTTTCTGGATTTCTTGCGAGTTGCGCGAGTTGGATCTTGTTGGGTCAGTGGAATGAAAGAACAAAACCGTGGAAAGAGCACTTTCTTACCAGAGAGTTTGCAGAGTCCCAGCCTCCCAGCCTTAGATTTGCGGTTTTCAGAGCCTTCGATGGCACAGGCACCGCGCTTGGCCTGTCTTAGACATGTCAGGGCGTCCAGTCCATTGAACCACCAAATCTGGGACATTTTGCGCCATAGGACTGCCATAATTCACTGTATATACATGGGACAATCTTCATCAAAAGCACATCTTTGAGTGCCAGTGCCATCGAACCTCTGAAAACCACTGTAATTAGTACACCTGATGCTTTGAGTCCGGAGCCTCCGCAGCAAGTGACGACCTTTTGCTGGAGTCTTCGGGCTGGATTTCGGTGCTCGACGATCAGGGTCTGGTGTTGTTCCGAAGTGAACAGTGTTCTGCTTGACCGACCATCTGCTTCCCCTCTGCTTGTGGTACTTGGCCACCAGCCTCTTTCTAGATGCATATAGGCATGGGATGCTTTGCCCGATGGGGCGCGCTCATGCTGCTGATGCACGCTATGCGTACTCTATGCCTACTAGTGTGAAGTTCACACTTCTCCATCATATTCCCTGCGCCTCCAAGTACCTACTCAGGTATTTGGAGCCTCCTGGCACCCACGCCAGTCCCACTGAACCTCAGGTTCGGTACGACTGGAGGCCAAACGGGATCGTCCAAAGAGTTGTTGTATAGAGTCGCCACTCTTCACTTGTACCGTAGGCAACACCAATCGGATCCTCAGACCCAAAGGGCCGAGCCCCTGGAAGTGGTGAAGTCGAGGTGCGTAGAGGACGTCTCCAGGTTCCAGCACCACATCCAGCAAGGGCTTGCCAAGGTCTTCCATCACCTGAAAAGTAGGAGAGGGCTGGTTAGCCATTCATTGGATGTGGATGTCTGAGTTGCAGATGCCAGAAAAGCAACAATGACTTCGAAAAGTCGTTGCGCACATGGGTGTCTTGATTGATCTTTTTTGATTGAAATCACTTGCACATGGTACATCAACCAAAACCCTGTTGGCTAATTTGAGTTTTGACATGTTGAGGGACTGACAAGTCTAGGTACACGCAAAAAAAATGGGCTTCACCTTTCTGACATGTTGGTGACTTTAGCCCATGAAAACATGGCCTCATAGTTCACGACACCCCAGATTGATTCCTGCCCGTATTTGGTTCTTGAAGGCGACTGGTCGGATTGAACGAGAACTATGGAAAGCCTAACACCGAGGGCAATGGACAGCTGGTCGCCCCGACCCCGGGTTTTTCTCAACCACCCCTGTTACATGGAGTGTTGAGGATTCGCAACATCGAAAACAACCACATAGATGTGAAAAATACTACAGAAAACACACTACTATACTATACAAACAACGTAGTCCTCCGAGAAGAAAACAACCACAAACACAAACAGGTCCGGCCACTGCCGGCACCGGCCAGCAGGTGAGACAGGCTGGCTTCCGGTCAGACCCACCGGTCATCCGATAGATATCAACTCCGGACCCTTCAGAGTGACCGAACTTGACACGTTTTTCAGGTCACTCTGAGACTCCCGAAGGTCATGATGATATACCCTAGGGCTCCAACCATATCCTCAGAAGGTGGTTAGACCCCCCAAACCCAACCCAACCACCTTCTCAGGAGGTGGTTGGAGCCCTAGGGATAATATGACATCTCATGCTCTTGGGCTTCACCAATTCCTTACGGTCGGACGGTCCATCAACCACCTTTCAGAAAGCCCGGAATGCCCGGTCTCCACACGACCCAGGTGACGTCTCCATCCTTTCCACGGCGAAGAGGGTCCACGTCGCCGATCTGTGGTGGATGATAGATTTGCCACCTCTGCCAGGGAACTTCAGACGGAATCGATGGGAAAACCTGCCCTCTGAAGTCCAGGCAAAACGGAAAACCCGAACCCCGAAACGAAAACACATGCCCACCGCAAACGAAGACCCTCACGCAGCCACAACTGAATCGTGGGAAAAGCAACTCTGAAACTGGTTTGCATGATGTTGCATGGTCGACCCTCTGCCAACTAGTTCTTGACTCACCCAGTCGTGCTCGCCCTCCTGACGGAATTCTGAAAGCACCAAAGCCACGGGTTGCATTCCCTTCAGTGTTCCCTGTGGAACTCAAAAACTCACAGAACACGGGCCAACCATGGCCAACCAAACTCCCATCAACGCCTGATGCAGTCGTGAAGGCGAACACATTGAAGTACACAAATCTGAGAAAGTGTCGACTCACGTGTTTTTTTTTGGGTAGGGGTTCCACATAGAATCTATATATATATAATTGTCTCAGGTGTTTGATTAGAAGGTCCGTCCTTGCTCCAGGGTCTCCCTATTCTGACACACCCATAATGTGCTTCTACTTTTTTAGCCATGTAACCAACGGGCTCCAACCTGGGGCACGAAACCTGAAAGCCTTTACAAACACCAAACGTGTTTTGATTTGAATGTCTTGATTACTCTTGATTGGATGTGTCTTTATGGACCCTTACAATGGGTTCCATCATTGTCTTGACCCCCCCCACTGTTTTGAAACGCACCACTCAAATTGGGGCGGTGGACGGAACAAGGTAATCCTTCATTTCCACTTAAGGTGGTCTCCAGCAGGTCGCTCTTTTTAAACAAGGTTAAAGGAACATCTGCCAATTAATAGAACGTTCCATAAGTGGCTTCCGAGCCATTTTCCTGAGAAAAAAGGACACGATTATAGTCAAACTGTCCAGCTGTTCTTGTTGACTGGGGAAACCAATCCCCCAAAAAAAAACGTAGAAACTTCCACTTTTCCGCGACCCAAGTCCACCATCTCCACTGTCCACCGACTCGGGACTCCGTCATGAACAAAGGAGCGTCCCTCGCCTCGCTCTTCTCTCCTGTGGCTTGGAAGACCAAGACATCTTGCCGGTCCTGCACCAGCCGAGTCCGCTCGAGTCCGCTCGAGCCCCGCTGCGTGGCGGACACCCGGCGTGTGGACCGCTCGTCCTCCTCGACGCGCCGGCCGGGTGACCGGGTGACCACAGGGAGGTGCCGTGGTCTGTTGTTGGTGCGCATCTTCCGGTTGAAGTAACACAGGTTCAATGAAGGACTCATTTGGAAGGGATTTCCACGGGTGGGCGGATCAAAGGTCTCAGACTTCCCAGAGTCGCCAGATGAATGACCATTCAATTTGGATTGTAAAAGGTCTTCTACCTCACTCGCGCGATCAGCTCCCAATCTGGTTCACGCGTAGCCAGCAGCATTCCACTGCATGGCTTTCGAAAATGTCCACTGTACACAAGAAAAAGAAGTCACACAACCACATCTTTAATCGGAAAGCACCATTGCGACATCGACGATCCAGCAATACGCTTCGAAATGACCACCAGGAAATTTAGTTCATCATCCGACACGAAGGGGCGTCCACCGCAAATGGAACCTGGTGGCATAGATTTACCCCAAGTGTGGGCAACATGTCCAGCGTGTTCACCTGGAAACAAGGTTAGGTTAAGGTGCCGGCGGCACACAGCAAAAGCATTTTTCAACTACCCAGTGAGCTGCGCATAAGTGCAGAACTCATCTTTAAGGCACTGACACTTGAATTTGCGGTACACAAAAAGAATGGCAAGTTCATTATACGAAATGCGCAGATCAGCTTGTTCCCGCCAGCGAAGGCTCGAGATAAAACAACCAAATTGGGACCAGTCACCAACAGTGGATTTCCATCCTCTTGGTGGTTGCACGGGCCAACCGCTCCCAAAGCGCACAGGATAGTCACTTTCTTGAGCCCGCCAAGGAAGCAAGGGGAACAATACATGGGCTGGTTGGTTGCCATCAAGGCGTTCGTCGTCCGTGTCTTCAGAGTAGGCAGCGGTGTCCTGCCCACAAAGCTTACAAAGTTGTGCCAACCAAACATGTCTAGCACTGACAGCATGGCAAAGAGTGTCATAGAGGGCAGGATCGATCAAGGCATGCATCAGTGCTGCTCTTTTAGCAGCGTGGTCGGCCTTACGGTTGTGCACAATGTCAATGACTGTAGAATGATTGGCCCGTGCCATGTCTTCGTCAATCATTTGCTCTGGGATGGATTCGAGTTTATGAGCGGGAATCCATTTGGCACCCAGGGGTACCGCACACACACACTTCCTTTCCTTCCACGTAGTAGCAAGAGCATGCCACCAAGGTTGGTGCGGCCAACTTGGTTCAACGTGTTGTTTTTGAACGAACGTGTGAATGTGGTCAACAAGCGTTTTGCAATCGCTGTTGATCTGAACTGGTTGAGCTGACTCACTGAAGGCAACAAAAACCGCCCACAGCTCAGCAGTGTAACTGCTCAAGGCCCATTGGTGTACTGGACCCGACGAAATGACATCCCCGGTGCAGTTCACGACGGCAAACCCAGCACATGTGATGAGGAAGTGCTCGGGCCATTGCACCGACCCATCTGTCCAAAGTTCATGCATCTGAAAAGGGGGAGACCAAACAGGAGTCTTGACACTCGTGGGATCAGAGACCTGGCAACGTGCACGAAAAACGGACCAAGGGTGTTCTACGATACCCAAAAGTTCAAAATTACGACCAAGATCATGAGCGACCGGCGGAGGGTTCTCTTCCCAAATGCCCGGACATTCTCTGACGAGGTGGGGGAGTGACTCTTTGGCAGCATGACACATGCGACATTTGGGCTCATCGATTAACTTAGCTGCTGCAAGCCGATCATTGGTAAGAACGCAGCCAACAAGTTGAGCCTCAAAATAAGCATGCATGGGGACATCCTCTGTTGAAGTATCAGCGGAAGTGTTCTGGGGAAAAAGGCGCGAAAGATGCGGGTCAATGACACCCGCGGGTGCTTGCAAGTTTTTCCTGGATTGCAGCGAAGCTTGGGCGTAACACGCCTGCACTGCCATTTGCTTCAACATGGGTTTGACGTCTTTAAGGGACAATGCCAAAAAATCAACGACCGGCCGACCACGAAACGAGATGAGACCGGACGGATCAAGGTCGAAACTGAAGAACCGAAAAGCCTGGCGAAGGGACTGAGTAATGGTGGCACGTTGATGGCTGTCATTTCCCAACAGAGCTCGAAAACGGGTTTGCTCGCTCGGAAACATTTGCAAGTATCTATAACAGTCGAGAATGACATTGTAGTGGCGAGCGCAGACAGGATCGACACGGTGTGGCTGTGTGAGCAAAGCTAAGACCAAAAACCTTGATCTCCAGTGAGGTCGTTTGTGCCAAAAAACATTGACAATCTCAGCTTGGATGCGCGCAATCATGCGTCCAGGAATCTGGTTCAAGGCAGCGACATACGAACATTGAGGGATAACCTTAGCCCCTAGGAGCCGTGCTTTCTGGCGCAAAGGGATGGGCAACACAGCAATGTTTTTGATGTCGGCGATGATTTTGGCAAATTTCTTTTCGCCAAAGTGTGTAGTAAGCTTATCGCTGGTTTGGATCTGGACGCCGAGCACTTCAAGTTCAAGAGCAAATTGCATTTGCGGAAACAGGGAGCGGACAGATTTCCGGGCAGCCGCTGTGGATCCCCATACAGTGCACTTACTCCAGTTCATAGCTTGGCCTACTAAAGCGTCCCATGCCTGCGTGATCTGGATGGCAAGGTCGAGTTTGCTCTGGTGTATTAACTTGACCCAAAGGTAGGCGTCGTCAACGAATGCCTGGGCTGTTACCTCAGGGAGGACAGCTAGCAGGTGGACCCAGGCTTTCATGTGGACATTGATCGCGACCAGGGATAGCGAACATCCCTGGGCCACACCATTGGGGCTATGCGTGGCCTGGGGTGCGAACCATGATTTGAACTGCAAATGCTTATCAAGTTGGTCATACAGTTTGAGAAACACCGCAACAATGGACTTTGCAACCCCAAAAGCAAGCATAAGGGCACCGGCGTAATGGGGAATGATGCGGTCAAAACACTTGGCCTTGTCGATTTTGATGCCAATTAACGGCGTACCCTCGAATTTGGCCTGCTCAACTGTAAGGGCGAGGTGGGTGTGGATAGCGGACATCTGTCTAGAAGGGATACCACCCTGAAGCTGCTGTGGCATAGCCCGCATTTGCCAGCCACGTAGGTGTCGAAAACGAGCGCCTGTGTAGGCAAGGAGTACAACCGGCAACAGCGTGATCAGTCTCTTTTGTAACGGTTCGGAACTCCCGTTCTTATTGAGAATGATCTGTTTGGCTGTGGCGAGCATCTTGGGAAGACCAGCATTGGTCTCTTCAATGAGTCGAAACATGTGGGCAAACGGTTCGAAGCAAGATTCAGGCAGCATCTGCATTTCGATGGTTCTCCAGCCATCTAGGCCAGGGGCTGCATCTTTCCTCCGGCTTCTAACAACTTCCCTGAGAGCCCTTGCAGAAATGTCGGGCACCGGATAGTCAACAGCAAAACGATGAATGTGAGGCCAGACAATATCCAACATTTTCAAGGGATGGGGAAACCCGAGATTGGCACTGTAAACCTCATCCCATTGGGAGTTGATCTCCGCAATGGCATCAGCAGGTGCTGCGATAACATTGCCAGAGGGATCAGTGACAAGGTTCGGTGGCTCCTCGGTTGTTTTGTTCTTCAAATGCCTATAGACAAAGGCGGACCCAATGCGAGCCGAGTCTTGAATTTTGTCTTTCCAACGCTGGATGCGTCTAAGCTTAAGTTTGATTTCATAGGTGGCAAGTGCATCTTGCGTCCATTGGATTGCGGTGACAATTTCGACCAAAGTGGGCCACAAATGGCATGGCCACAAGCATGGTGCGCGCAGCTTGAACAACCTAGTCCATGCCTTAGCGATGGTTCTCCAAGCAATGACATGTCTGATCCCTGACGAAATTTCCTGCGAATGAAATGCTTGTATCTCCAGGAGGCCTTTCAAGGCATTGATGAGCCAAGAACTGCGTGAGGTAGTGGCTATACCTGACCGACACTGACCTGGGCAGACATTTTTGGGACGGGTCTGGACTAGAACACCTCTATGTTGGGGGCCAGGCCCCCAAGTTGCACCTGCTCGAGTGAGGGCATCTACACATTGCTGGTTGGCTTCTTGCCAGATTTGGTTGACATCAGAAAGGTGGTGCAAGCTGGAAACATCTTCACACGTGCTGTCACTCGAAAAGGAAGGTGGAAAAGCAAAGGGAGCAGGTTTAAACAAGGTAAAACCTCTCTGCCAAACAACCTTCCAATTGAACGAGGCGCGAACAGGCCGATGTTGGACCCGGAGGTACGGCAAGACCTCGGCATTGGTAAGGGCTGCTGATGCAACAGAGTTTGTGATGATCCCATCAATGCTACTGCATCCGTCTCCAGGACCTGTGAAGCACCCATTTGATGAAAAGGTAAGTGGTCTGAACCCTCCATCCTCATCCGCAAACTGCAAAACGTCACACCACTGGTGGAAGTGAACAGCATGCGTAACCGCAGTGTAGTGTTCAGGAGCAACTTGGAAATCACCAGCTATGACAACTGGGACATCGCCAAATTGGCTTGCAACTGTAAAGATGTCCCTGAGGATGTTGTCATTAAATTCCAAAATTGCCTTGTCGGCAGAAGCACCTGTTTTACCATAGAAGGAGAAGGCCAGCAATTTGAGAGTAGGCTGAACTTGGACCCAGCACGCAGTGACCCGACGTGTTGCAAAGAGCTGGTCGTAAAGCCCAGTGGCATCTTCTTGTGGTCGAAATTCTGTGGCAAGTTCTCTGGCAGCAAGAATGGCCACACCTCCGTGGGGCGTTCTTGTCACACCATGCGTTGATAACAACCCGGGGAGAGGGCGGCCATGAAAGAGGCATGTGCCATGTTGCTCAACAGTCTTGGAAGCATGGTGTAACCCGTAAGTGCCAATGCGCGTTTCTTGTAAACAGGTGACATTGGCTTCGCAAGTTCTCCAGGCTGTAGACGTCTTGAGGGACCCGATATTGATCGTCGCAATCGACCAAAGCTGGGAATTGACTGGACCCTCTCCCGGGAAGCCCAGGGTGTGGTCAAAAGCAAAGCGCAAACGAAAGTCATAGGCTTTCTTCCAAGAGAAGGAAACCAGAAGAAAACCAGAAAATGAAGCACCTAAGAAGGGCACCACGAAAAACCGACATGGATGACCCGAAGCGAGGCGAGCGCAAAATGCACCCTTTTGGACGGCGCTGCACGAGGTTGTGTTGGTGACTTCTAGAACAGCCCTCCGAATTGGTGATCCGGCAGGCCACACTCTGAGAGCACGGTTGAGAGTGGCTTGCCAGGGCAGGCCCACGGCCACAGATGGACACACAGACAAAGACCGAAATCACAAAGACGAACAGACAGAAAGTCCATTGCGGCAAGGGGTAGCACATTATCAAGGAAGCAACGATTGGCTTCGCACGCAAAGCAAATTGAAACATGAGCATCAGACAAGGATGCAACCCAAAAGGAAATGGCAGGGCACAGACACATGGCCAAGTCCAGGCCTGCATGACAGACATGGGACACGAGAGGCGGGTGACCAAGAGCCACCACAACACGATGCTGCGCCCTGCGCGGGCATGTCACGACATCTTGGGCATCTTGGAGGGGGGTGTCTCCCCCGTCTTCTCATGGCTGCGAGAAGTAGACATCTGGAGAAGCTGCCGGAGCGTGTCACTGATGTCATCAAACCGGCTGTCGAGCTTCGTTTCCATGACACTCTGCTTCTTTTCGATGCCCGTGACCTGCCCTTGGAGAGTGTCGAATTTGGCTTCGAGAGTGTCGAGGCGGCGTCGATCTGGATTGAAGGAGGCAGGAGCAGTGACAGAGGAAGATGAAGCATCGGCCTCGTCCTTCTGCTTCTGCTTGAAGGATTTCTTGGATGGCTTCCCTTTCCCTTGTCCCTTCTCAGTGGCACTCGAAGGAGTTAATAGGATTTGGAAGAGCTCCCCATTGATCTTCACGGTAAAATCCGATGCTTTGGGAGGTGCTTCGAATCCCAACTGCCACACATGCACTCCTGCGGAGCGGAATGTGCGCGTAGGCACTGGCGCACTGCCAACCGCTTTGTTCACAGCCTCGACGATGTCAGAAGCAGCCGCACCAGGTGGCCACCCGGAAGAGTCGAGGACAAGGCGTGGCACGACGCTGAGATTGGTTTCTGTGAGCCTTGGGTCGGAAGGCAAGATCTTTTTCCGGACAGTAGCGACATCTTTGGCCCAGGCACGGATGGCCAAGCCCCGCCTCGTGAGCATAACTCCAGCAGCACCAACAACATCCTGGACACTAATGAGCAGCTCTCGGAGACCCTTCTGGTTGATATCCCAGAAGCGCGGGATAACTGTCATGTCGATCATGTTGGTGTTCTTGTTGAGGTAGTCACGGATGAGGATTGACTCAGTGCCACTGATGCCAAGCAGCGTGCCCCTTGCTGATTTGGGAATTTTGATGACGATTTGCAGCATGTCATCGCCCTTGCCGGCGGAAGGGTGGTGGTTGTGCCGAAAGCCGTAAAGCGTCACTTGGTCCTTGATCGAGGGGACGTGCTTGATGATGTGGTCCTTAAAGAAGGATACAGGACTCGCAGCCGCAGTGTCAAATTCCGTTTTGGAGGTAAGTCGACTGTCAAGTTCGATGACCAACTCGGCGATTTCCGAAGTGGAAAATTCGCACGCAGGCTCTTTCAGGGTGAAGGCAAAGCGACCTGAGATCGGGACCGCGTGCATGACGCGTTTGAACGTCTGGTGCACGGCTTTGTCATGTAATATGACTTCGAACGGTCCGGCAACGGAGCTGCCCAGTGCGCTTCTGGAGGCGTCATCGAGCTGGGGGAGCAGAGCAACCAGCGTCTGCTTGGTGCCAAGTTTGGCCAGGTCTGGAAGGTGCTGTTTTGTTGTAAGGATGACACCACTGTCATGCCCGGTGACCTGCAACCGGTGGAGCTGGGGAAGGATAGCACCCTTCTCGTCGTGGAAGGGGTGTGCCTTTTCGAGGACGAGGTCCTCCCAGCGGGAGGGGCTGCTCTTGCGGGCCCAGGGGTCGTTGATCGACAGGGGATCAACCGCAGTTCCTGTGTTGGCCTTTGCCTTGTTCTCGATGGCACCTGCAGCTGCAAACTGTGAAGGAAATCTGCCTTCATCGATGCGCAAGAGGTGTTGAATCAAGCCCGTGGCGGCGAATGAACGAAGCTCTTGTGGGATATTGAGGCCCCACTGCAGAGCGGCATGCTGCTGAATCCAAATGTACCAGGGTGCCTGATTGCTGTTCCTCAAGGTGTTCAGCTGGGAGGGGCTCGGAGCTTGCATGATGGTGCCAAAGCGTCGATATATTGCAAACAACAGCGTCCACCCACAGACATGAGTAGGAGGATTGTGCGAAACAAAGTGGGTCCGTAACACTGTGTCAGCTGGAATCAAATTGGCAGCAAGGTCATTGGCGAGGCTCTGAGCATGAGATCTGAGAACTTCCGGTGCATAGACAACAATGCTGTGTTCCCAACTCTCCTGGTGAATCTCGCACTGGAGCCAATGACTATCCCAGTTGAGAAAGAGCAGCACAGACGTGAACCCTGAGATGTCACACTTGTAGTCATTGTAGAAGCTGATCGTGTGGTGGAGCCGGTTCCATTGAGCTGGTGGTGCAAAAAGTACATGCGGAGCCCGGTCACGAAGTCTGTCGAGGAGGTAGTCGAGCGTGTCCGAAAACAACCAGCCAGGATTGTCGGCACAGGCTTGCAAGCGAGACAAAATGCGATCACCTGCCTCTGTCTGAGTGGCATCATCATGATGGTTCCTCTGGCCATCTGAGAGCGGAGCAGGGAGAGGAAGCACTGGTTGGCTAGGTGAGGAGCCAGTGTCGGCCAAGACAGGGCCGAAGGTGACCTGAATCGGGTGCGTAGTGACAGCATCGGTATTCCTGGCCTGAAGGGCAAGTCCAATGAAGAACTGGAGGCGCATGTTGTACGCAAAACCACGCAAAGCGGCATCCTGACACACAGCAAGCCAGTGATTCTGAGAGGCAGCCTGGACTTGGTTGATAATGCTCTGCTCATTGGGAGTCAAAATGGACCACAAATAGCTCTGATCTGGCAAGTAATCGAGAGCTTCCGCTTTGGCAAAAAGGCGAAAGAGGATAGTCCAACCACACATATGTGGAGTAGCCTGCACAAAATCAAAGTCCAGACAGGCTCGATGGGGCGCGACATCTAGGAGGCGGCATGTGATCATGGCAACTCTCTGCGCTGCATGCTGGGACAGCCCACTCACGGCAATGCGCACTCGATCAAGACGGCGAGTGACCTCAACAAGTGCCCAATGCGCTCCCACCAGCAAAATGAGACAGGACAACCCGTTGGGGGCAAAATGCATCTCTCCAAATGGTCCTTCTTCAAACTCGACGAGCCCAGGCCGCCACATCTGAATACCAAAGGAACGAAGAAACTCTGGGGCAATTTGCTGAAGAAGGCCGAGACAAGCCAGCAGTTCGTCCGAAGCAGCCCATCCGTGAGTTCTGTCAGAGAATTGGGCACGTTGGCTGAAGGAAGCACCCGCAGGGAGCGGTTCCACACGGTCGTCACGGTGATGCCCACCTGCATGCACTGGTGGTTCAATCTTGGAGACAGTCAAGATGTCACCAGTATGGCAGTAGACCTGGTTTTCAACAATCGGGTGGTAGTTGTGCATCAAGAGCTTATGTGGCCCCGCAGGTAGCACACATACTGTGGCCGCAGGGAGCGACCGAGGCACAGTCTTGACATGGACACCAACCGCATCAGCATTGCTAGTGATGAGGACGAGTGCATCAGAGGAGCGGTCAAACTCCCTGACAAGGATGAGAGGTCCATTGGCAACACGAGGCAACTTGACCGGGCTGAAGCAGACCTGGTACTTCCTTGGGTAAAGCTGATCAAGCAGAGTCTGCAAGCACCCAATTGGATCATCACGGACAGTTTGAATGTTGAAGACCATAGCAGGTGTTTCCCAAGCAAGCGCAGCCGAAGTGAGCACTTCTTCACTCGCCCTCATTTGCTTGTGGTGTTGTTCAACAAAGGTGAGGGCCTCAAGGAAAGTCGGAACTTGTCGTAGCTGCTCAAAGGTCATAGATCCACACACAATGTCAGCTGGTGGCTCCTCTTCACAGGCCGTGAAGGGAATAGTCGCAGAGACAACATCATCATCCGGCGGGATGACCTCGGGGAAGAGCCTTCCCCCAATGGAAAGCTCTGCATAGATGCGATCACGCCATTTGCAAACAATGGTCGAATGCTGTCGTAGGACTTGGGAAATCACGCCATGGCCTGGGATGTCGCCAGCGGTGGAAGCGAAAGTGATTTCGCGTTCATCAACCTCCCCAAAGGACAGAATCTGGCGCACTGTGTCATGCAGGGTAGCATCGGAGAGGACACTAGTATCCCTGGCAGCAGGACCGATCGTTTTGGAAAGTCGAACACACATGTAAGCTTTCTCAGGCTGGGGCAGCAGAAAGAACCGGAAGTCCAGGTTCCTCAGGAACTCATCAAACTTCTGCACTGTGATCCAATCGCCTTGTTTGTGAGCAATGGCATTGACTGAAGTCATGCGATCGTTCCATGAATCACGAATGAGTTGACTTAAGGTGACTGGAGTCTGCTTGATAGCAATGAACCCGATAGACAAGGCCAAGAGTGCGTGCGGTTGTGCAATCGCATTGCCGAGGAAGTGGAAGGCTTGCGGGACTGAACACGGCAGGACAATGCGGTCGGTGGTACCTAGCAACGGCACGAATGTCAAGGGACTAAGGAATTCGAAATCCGGTCCACTCTTGATGAGGCATGCGAAGATTCCCTTGTCGGTCAGGTGGTCGACAGCTAAGTGGTGCTGCGTTGTGTACGAGCTGCATAAGGTAGGCAGTGGCTCTCCTGGCGGTGGGATGCGTTTCGAGAGAACCTCATTGCATGTGCCAGACTGGAGTCGGGCTCTCTTTGCAGGTGGTAACAGTTGAGGGTCACCATACTTGGACAGGGCATGTTGATCAAGGACGAGCTGCTCACGAATGCAATCAGGTACCCAAAACTGGTTTAGGGCCGAATTCCACCAAGTCAAGGGTGGTGCACGTGTGATGACCGTGGCATGGATGGGGTCACATGCGAAGTCCTTGCGCCTCCAGACGGCAAGCCAGCGTGATCTGGAGTTATGCGTGAGGTTATTGAGAGGGACCACTTGTTGCCACACTTGCTCAAACCCAATGATTCGGAGGGCTGCTTTAAACAATTGGAAATGATCATGAGACATCACCTCATCTGCACACTCGAAGAAGATCAGCAACGGCTGTTGCACTTCAAGTGTCTGTACAGCATCGAAAGCAGCAAAACCCGAGGTGCAGTTCAATCCTTCTCGTTTTCCTCCTCTAGACCAGGACACGCACGGTGGGGACACTGTGGAGATGGCGTTGGACGGCCAAAGGCAGCGTCGCAACAAGGTCTTGTCACTGACCTGGGTGCAAATACCAATGTGTTCCGTGGGGTCCCAACCTGAGAACGGAGATGTAGTCCCTACGTAGTGTTCATAGCCATGCTGCTTGGACCAGGTCTCCAGCACCATGGCGTCAGCATCAACACTCACTTGGGAGCCACACGTGACTCCATCAACATGGTCATGTAGCCAGCCAAGGGCTCGAGCCCATCCACAAAAAGCACCGGCAAAGAGGTGCAATGCATTGAATGGGAGTTCGCGATCAAAGCATGGCCTGTGCAGAAGAATTGCTTCCTCATCGAAGGACAGCTGATCACCATGATCCACAACCTTGCCAAAAATGATAATTTCCGAACCCACTCGAAGCTTGATTGGCCTTCGTCCCAGCTGGGCGATGGTCACCTTGACCTTATCCACACTGTCCACCGATGTCACGAAGCCTTCCCACGGGACAAAAGGCTTCCGCTGCAGCTGGATGGTGTCGGAGCACATTGACACGATGTAACCAACCATGCACACCGCGCCCTCGATCACCGGACCGGGGCAGCGACTCCGGTGTGCATGGAGGAACTCTCTAAATGCGGCCAGGCGATGCTGAGTGAGCATCTTGTCGGCCATCTGCAAGACATCCAGCCACGGATCCATGGCGCGTGTCCAACAAGGTCAAAGGCCAACTCACAACCACAAGCGAGATGGCCACGGCCTTGATGGACGTCCTGCCCCCTCAAATGAATGAGGGCTACAGGACCCCGGGGTCTCGGCACTCCCTCAGGCTTAAGGCCTTGAGCCCAGCAGCCTAATTGTAAAAGGTCTTCATTTGGAGGTTCTGTTCATCAACAGTCTTCAATTTGTCGTGTTTCAAGTTTCAGGTTCCTGTCGACGGGCTGCTGGGCCACTTCTGGACGCCCCCCATCGCCGCTGTGGCTCGTGTCCCCCCCGTGCCGAGTCCCCGCTCCGTGTGGCAGGGCACCGACACCTCTATCGCCCGAGCGGTGCGATACACATTGGCTGCGCAGGGCCACTGGAAGGTGGCCAAGGCGCTCAAGCAAAGCTCAGCGAGGCCCGGCAAATAGAGCCCTGGCCAGGGGAGGCCATGGCAACAAGATTGCAGCAAATAGATAGAACCCTACATTTAAGATGCATCAAGATGTGTTCTACGGGTTTCCTGTAGGTCACGATTCCAGTCCCATGGATTTAATGGATGGTCTGGGATCGGCCTCGAACAAGTCTGTGGAGCACCATGACCAGGAGGTGATGACCAACATCGCTCCGGAACTGCCCCGATCGATTGGGTCACTTCACGATCGATCGTGTCATTGGCGATGCCAATCTCCCCTTCAAAAAGAATCAAAACAAATACTCCGAACATACGGATAATCACGGTGGCACAACGGAGAATCACCATCTCCAGTAGACATGCTGCCGGTGTTGAAGTGAACCCCCCTCCTTCCAGTATGTCATCATCAGGCCGTCAAGCCGCTGGCTGGCGCATTTGGAGTGCATGCCACCGGCACGGTCACTAATGCGGATCACAACCTGAGGTGTGCGTGGCCGCTATTGGATGTTTGGGCTGCAGAAAAGCATAAGAAAAAGCCAGTGA
>JAOBYK010421790.1:0-15038 GCA_025434845.1 Phenganax subtilis
ATTTTTAGCCAAAAAGAAATGGTACCAGAAACTTTTATGGGATCAGCAGATGTCATAGTTTATAAATGAGCGTACACAAATATTTGATTTCTGTAACACGATAATTCAAGTTGTTACATTATACATAGTCGTAATAAACACAACATGTATTTTCATCATGTTATTGGTTCATTGATATCTTAGCAGATTTCGAGAGGCCTGTGATTCTGAAGCTTATTTGTTTTTAGTGTTTGCTATTTCTGTCAACATTAAGCAATGAGATAATGAGAGAGATGGTACCTGACCCAGACCATTAATTCTTCTAGATGTTATCAAAGAACTTGCCTCTCGTAAACGCTGCAAATCTATTTTGTAAGGTACAGTTTACCTGATGTAATACTGAAGAAAACAAAGTGTTTGTTATATTAAATATTAAGCCCGTACCGCTCACGGGTTTCACGCTAGCTGCTTTCTACCTTTCCTGAAAATACAAGTTCGAATCCCGCTGGATGCAACGATATATTTGTTGTCTTATAGCAGGGTCAGTTTAATATGAAAACTTAGCTGATTTCACTTATGACTAAGTTTAATACTAGTGAGAATATGATCTCCAAGGCCTGCAAGTTTTTTTTCAGCCTACAGGTCCCGTAATTCGCCACTGATGAATGCCCAAGCAAACTACAAGTGTTATTGTGTTGATGGCTTATAGATAGTTACTCTGCGGCGTATAAGCTGCATTACGTAACTTTTTACATTGGTTTTCTAATGTATACATTATTTATATGAATATATATTACCTTCAACTGTCTATTTTTACCACAATCAATTTTACTTGCTGGTCTGTTTATCCTAGCCCACCCTGTCAACTTTCCCGGTGGGAGGAAACTGGAGTACCTGGGGAAAACCTACGACTTTCGGCCGAGTAGTTGACAGACTCTTTTCACATGAGAAGGTTAAGTCCGCGCTGAGAATCAAACCGACAACCTCAGTGGTGAAAGGCGCATGTCCAAATTAATGGCGTTAATGGATGAAAATGTTGCTGCTAATCTCACCACGATGTAACTTCTGCTAGTGCTGCTTCCAAAGTTAGCACCCAAACAAATTCAAACCCTGAACTGTATTATTACAACATAGCTATGTTTCTTTGTACAAATATTTACAACTTTTAGCGCACATCAAACACACATTCTATTTTTTAGAACTACTTCGTTTTGTTATCGTTAGGCTTATACAAACAAGACAGGGTGGCTTACTTTTGACCCTGACGTCTCTCTGATGTAATTTATACGCGATTTTTCAAATTTCAATGTCGCGATCTTAGTACAGAAAAAGTAAAGTCGACTACGTTTATGCCAAAATTTATTAGCACTCAAGCTCAAAGTACCGTTGTAATCTACTCGCTCATGTGGTGACGTTAGTCGAACTACAGGGTGTATAAAAAAAAAACGCAATCCATCTTTAATTAAAGCTCTATAACCGAAATAATATAAATTTCATGTCTTCATTTTGAGTTCATGTTCTAGTCCCATCCTTTCTCTACCCATTGTGTTGTTGATTGTGTGTTTTAAGGCATTTAGAACTGCAAAATAAGTGATTTACTGCAAGCGGTCATTTTTAGATGCTTGAATTATTCAACGTTCTTAATTCCCAATGGTGCATCTCGTTGCATGCGGCCGCATGCGAATACTTTGTTTGAAATGCTTTTGAAGTAGATTTTTTGCGTAGAGATCCATAATTTTTATGAAGAGTTGCACACAAAATGCACATCGAAGTGATATGTGTGTACTGAGTAATGGTAGCTAAGTTGAATGATTGTAATCACGTTAAGAAAATGTTTAATTAATTCAAGCTATCTGAAATTTTAAATTGTTCGATTCCACTTACTCAAAGTAACATTACCCACTCATTTCAAGTTCAAAAATAACAAACAAGCAATTTTTATAAAATTGAATAGTACAGCATTCGAACAGTAGATATATTAGCCTTCATCAATTGCTCCTCTTTTTGAAATTTTTATTTGTACTTAGGATTGCGTTTTTTTTTAATAGCTACACCCTGTACATCGCGCACTAAACATACATACAGTTACGATTACACATGCCAAAAGCCAAAATCAACAGCTGTCTAGAATTCCTGCTACAAAGTTAGTTCACTTGATGAGCAAAAATCGAAAACGAAGGTGTATAGTAAAACAATTAATTAGGCAGTCTATTCCTAAATCATCTCGCTTTCCACAAGCCACGAATAGTTATATTTCAACAACAAACAAACGCGTATATGTGGAAATTTAGAAATCTCTGTCATGCTGAGTCTATCAAGGGGCTGTTCACAAAATACCTGACGCTTTGGGGGGTAGGGGGGTCATTAATTATGTGTCACGCATTGTCACAAGGGGGGGTGAAGCTGCCTATGTCACGTGACATTTTGTTTGATGTATATGGTGCATTTAAAATAGGTACAAATGGTGCGAGGAGGAGTATGTGGATACCACAGAACTGCACATTCCTCCTTGCACTGCACGAGAACATGGAACTCTCGTGTTTAAATCTGACGAAAGAGCCCCAGAATGGGAACTTTCCGAATAGACAAATGCCATTGTAAATTGGAAATGTTTATTATCAATGAACGGTGGAGAAGGAATGGGGGGGGGGCAGTTCGTCTAGCGTCACGTAGTTTTACATAGGGTTTAACACTAAATGTCACAGAGCGTCACAGGGGGTAGGGAGGTGTAAAAAATTGGGCAAAAAAGCGTCACATAATTTGCGAACAGCCCCTAGTAGAATACAACTTGTTTATAAACCATTAACATTGACAAATTGGGAAGGCTGAAAATTATAGCAAATCATGCTAGTCGAACAACAAAACGCAAATTTTTTAATTCAAACGTTGTGAGCGTAAGTAAATGTAATATCCAAACAATAACGAGATATTTATTTTATTTGTGCGCTGTGACAGAGTTGAACTCAGATCCTGTCAATACTTTATATAATTTCATGTTGGCTTTGACCACAAGACTATCTCGAATAGGACGAAATCCAGTAACCGTTGGCAGTGATGGTAACTGTTCACTTCGTAGTGCAAGCCATCAGCTTTACAAAACATCGACATGCCCAAATAAGAGCTCTTGCAATCCAACATGTAACAAACTGCCTGGAACATTTTATAGAGCTGAACAATCATGGTCGCAATATTTACAGAATAGTCAAAGCTAGGCATATGGGCAAACCATATCTCGTTCAGGCAGTGGCGAATGCAAATAATTTAAGAATTCATATCAAAGAAAGTGCACAACATTTTAATGAAACCAACTGCTAACAAAAACAGTGTACGTGCTGCGCTACATACTATACTTGGTCTTGGACAATTGTCATGACTTTTAAACTGTCAGTCAACGGCATGCAATAAAGTTCTCAAAAATCTATCATTCAACTACAATGCCAAGTCTGAAATGCGTGAACGCAATGGTTCTTAACGGAAAATTGATGTCATCAAACAAACGATGTATCTGTATTCTATCCATCTCATACGAACAACAGCTTACAATGCAGATGCATAAATCTACGATAGTATGTCAAATACTACATCACTAAAGTAAATTTGTGATGTCAAATTCATGCCATAAATCAAGCATTGTCATAAATTCCAAACGGGGAAATAAAGAATTAAAACAAGCATGTCGTATTTCTCTAATCGTAACTTGTACGTTCTGGTGTGAAACAATCATGTTGTACATGCAGCGTCTACGTATTTTGGCTCAAAGAGTGTTTGAACCCTTCTGAAAACTAAATTCAGTGCCGCAGTTTCTAGAATTAAATACTTCAACATTCATAGCCACTGGCCAGCTATGAACCAATTTTGCAAAGCTTTTCCTTATGGGAATTCAACAGCGTTTGCCTTTTGAAACTTTGCACTGTCCTTGGATCCCTAGCTTCATTTGTTGTTCATGCTAAGGAATGATAATCCTAAGAACCTACATTGCCAATAAAAAGACTTGGTAACTAGGAAACAGCTGACAAGAACATATAGGTGTTTTGCATATTAGGCCGCCATCTTTAATTCATCTAACGTTAGTGCGAAAACAGTCTAAAAACATTTTCAATTTTAAAAACATCTTCCCTAAAACTGTAGTCAAGTGTAATGTTTGCAAATTGTGAAAAACGAATGCGTCCTTTGTGTGTGAGTGAACAGTAGTAAAAAATAGAAAAATTGGACAAGTAAGAGTAAATGTGATGTGAAAGAAAGTGACAGTATAAGTAAGCATGATTGTACTTCATAATAATCGACTCAATATAGCAATGTAAATGCCCTTTATTAACTTCACCCACAACAGCATTTCACAGGTAATTTATCAAAATACAACTTTAAACTCAAAACGAGGCCGCCCTGTGCATATCCCTAGCCATCCCCTTCAGAGGCGGATCTAGGGGGTAGTCAAACTGATCACGCGACAAACGTAAAATTCTGCAGTAATTTAGAATGTTATAATCATATGAAACGCAGTCGGTAGTCCAGTTATAAATTCGTGCAGTTGCATAATAATTTTTTGGTTGTATAAAATAAATTAAGAGCGTCTTGCACAAGGGTTTCCTCGCTCAGCTATTAAATTTGAACAATCTGATTGGTCAAATTGTTAATTTCCATGGAGATACAAATCGTGATCGATCTGGAGGTTTGGTCTGATCGATCTAGAGGTAAGTTAGAGGCGTTTTCGACAAATCTGATTGGCCAATTTCTCAATTTCCATGGAGACGGAAATCGTGATCGTTCTAGAGGTTGGTCTGATCGATCTAGAGGTAAGTTGGAGGTGTGCCTAGCCAGTATTCAAGCTATCTGACTGGCTAATTTGAAAATTATTTTCATTCCTATTGGTTGTAAATTCTTCATCGATCACGACCGATCAGGGCGATCACTTCTCTTAGACCAGGCGGAGAATGAGGGGATGGTCCCCTGACGGGGAAGTTTACGAAACCAAGTGAACTTGGTCAATTTGGGGGCGCTGATTTCGAAAATCGTTGGTATGCAGGCTGTAAGCGGGGCTTTCAGCCTCGTTTTCACGATTGAAACCTTGTATTGGCGAGAAAACGATAACTTTGCTACTAATGCATATATCAACGCAGAATTTGCTCATAATGGGCCCCGATGACAAAATGACGACGCAGAATTCACATTTTGACTGTTTTTAGACGAAAACTGGACTTTAGTCATCAGTCGTTCACTTTGAAGCCCTTTTTTGGTACAAAAATGACGATTTGTGTGCCAGATGATGCACAGCTGTTACTGATTTCTGTTACAAAATGAACTGTGAAAAATAATAGAAGTGCAATGCGGGATACAAATATTGTTGTTCTAATTTGAAAGATATAAAATCTCCTGCCATCTGTCAAAGTTTATGTTGTCGTTTAAATACCTCTAAAATTGTCAATCATCGTCTTCTTCGATATTGCAAGATCATCCTCTAGATCACTGTTACCATCCAATTGGAATTCTTCATCTTCTCTAGTCTCACCAACTCACCAATTAACAATTCACTGACATCCTCAAGGTAGCGAGCACTGATCCAGATTACATTCCCTCTTTTATCCTCACCGTGATTTGCAAGTTCTTCTAGATCAAGGATCAAACGATCAGCTTTTCTGAAAACGTATGCAACATGATTTGCACACATTATATGAAACTTCAGATCGTTCTGACGAGGTGGCGATAAGCTTAGGTCGACCACTTTTTTCTGTTTCTCAAACTTCTCTTAGGGCCTGTTTATATGGGGAGGCGGAACGGTACGTTTGCCGGGACGGGACGATATTCATCCCGCGTTTAAATAATTGCTGTGTACACAGGACGTATGAATTTGCAAAGAATTATGTATGCAAAATTGTCCCGGTGGACGGGACGAAGTATTTATATGGAAAAAACGTCTCGTTTCGGGCGGGATCCCAATTGCTTCACCGGGATCTCGCTTAGGCGGGACGGGACGAATAACGTCCTGCTTACATATAAACACAAGGCGAAAAATGAAACAGAAAACTATGCATGCCGGGATCCTGTTCATCGTCCCATCCCAGCAAATGTCCTGTCCTGCCTCCCCATATAAACAGGCCCTAAGGAAGTCTTATGCCGTAGCTTGTTGACTGAAGACATCCTGTGGTCGCCATGTAACGTTCAAACAAACTTTTCTAAGGCTTGTGAAAGTTGATCTGTAACTTAAGAAGTTGTATCCAGCTCAGCAAACGAACGGATTTATTTTTTGTCTTTTAGCATCGCTCTTTAAAAAACAATCTTTCCTTTCCTGAAGAAACTGGAAACTTAGTCGTTACCAGAAAACGTGAGTAAACTAATGAGAGCTTGCCTTTTGTCAAGATCAAGTGCTGACGACGTTACATTTACAGTCTTTCTTGATTTTCCTGTTCTGTTGTCGATCAGAACTTTGACACCACCAAAATCATGCGCGACAATTAAAGCAAGGATATAGATATCCCCCGATGAAGACCGAATCATGATCGTATCTCCGGGTAGTACACTCGCAGCGTGGGCCAAAGCAACTAACTTTGTGTCCACTTCTTTGTGGTTGCTAGCCAAATGATCAGCTACTGATATTTTATCCTCTATTATTTTCGTACACTAAGATTTGTTGGAAAAGAACACAGTTTTCCGAAACGATCATGGCAACACTTTTCAATCGCTGTCTTAATGACATTGAACAATGTTTCCTTGTTTTCCCCATTATGAAGAAAACTTGTAACATTGTATGGTACTTTCTTATCCGGGCTGACTAGGACATAACCCTCGCCTACACCTCAGGCCTGACGTTCTCCACCGTTGATGCTATTGTCTTTGTAAGTATCACAAACTATATATGTGTAGATTGTGGTATACTGAGAAGGAATAGAGGAGATTTACCCGCGTTTTCTGATAACGACTACGTTTCCAGTTTCTTTAGGAAAGGAAAGATTGTCTTTTGGAAAGCGACGCTTAAAGACAAAAAATACATCCGTTCGTTTGCTGAGCTGGGCACAACTTCTCAAGTTACAGATCAACTTCCACAAGCCTTAGAAAAGTTCGTTTGTAGGTTACACAGCAACCATAGGATGTCTTCAATCACAAGCTACGGCATAAGTTCTTCTTAGAGAAGTTCGAGAAACAGAAGAAAGTGGTCTACCTAAGCTTATTGCTACTTCATCAGACCAATCTGAAGTTTCATATAATGCGTTCAATTATATTGGATACATTTACAGAAAAGCTGATCGTTTGATCCTTGATCTACAAGAACATGCAGTCATGATATATAGAGAAGATGAAGAAGAATTTCAATTAGATCGTAGCAGTGATCTGGAGGATAATCTTGTGAAACGACAACATAAACTTTGGGGGATGACAGGAGTTTTTATATCTTTCAAATTAGAACAACAATATTTGTATCCCGCATTGCACTTCTCTTATTTTTCACAGTTCATTTTGTAGCAGAAATCTGTAACAGCTGTGCATCATCTGGCACACAAATCGTCATTTTTGTATCAAAAATGGGGCTTCAAAGTAAATGACTGATGATTAAAGTCCAGTTTTCGTCTAAAAACAGTCAAAATGTGAATTCTGCGTCGTCATTTTGTCATAGGGGCCCATTATGAGCAAATTCTGCGTTGATATATGCATTAGTAGCAAAGTTATCGTTTTCTCGCCAATACAAGGTTTCAATCGTGAAAACGAGGCTGAAAGCCCCGCTTACAGCCTGCATACCAACGATTTTCGAAATCAGCGCCCCCAAATTGACCAAGTTCACTTGGTTTCGTACACTTCCCCGTCGGGGGACCATTCCCTCATTCTCCGCCTGGTCTAAAAAGGCCATTTTTTCACATTCTCAAATGTAATTAATTAACAGTTTTTGCGGTAATATTTTATAACAAATAAAGAAAAGTCGTGTCGAATTCGACGAAACCTTTAACTGAAAACACATATTTTTATCGACCTATTATAGAAGTTTTTCCCGTTTAAATAGGTTTCTGATTTAGGAGGACCTTAGTGACTTCTGTCGAGTTATTTATGATACCGCTACTTTTCCCAGAGTAGCATAATTGAAATAAGTAGATTTGTTATCAAACTATCGGTGATATAACATTAAGATTCAAACTTTCATAAATGTAGTGAGTGAAAAGTTGATACTCGTCTATTTTGCCTTGTGTGGCCATGGTGATTACACCAGATAAAACGTGTGTTTTAAAGCTCATATCGATTGTATATCAATTGTATATCGTGTATATCAATTGCAGTTTCTTCAAAACGCCTAATGTTAGAAGAAAGCTAAAGTGTAATCTACACTTTTTTAGCCACCAAAAAGCAATATTGAAAATTAAAAAGTACTGACTCAACGTGTAAATACAAAGGTCGGAAATTTGAAGCGCGACGGCAAGCTGTTTCCATGCCAAGACGAAAGATTGATGTGCAAACATAATTATCACCCGAGTAGTTTGAAATATCTATACATACTACAAATTTTTGGTTTGAGTTTTAAAATCCACGGAAAAATTGCAAAGCATGGCACAGATCTGCGCCAAACATTGCAATAACTTTTGTGTGATCAGTGGTGTAAAGTGCAGGAAGACTTGATATTAAATTTTGCATCAAATTCCATACAAAACTTCGTTATTTGCCTTGATAAATTACCGCAAAAGCTATTCAAATAATTGTGAACTACTTCTCAAAGGCAAAAAGATTGCTTTTTAGAGGTCTGTTGACGTACAAAAGTATATGAACACCACTTGATGAATAACTTCTGTTTCAAATCACCGAGTTCAAGCAGAAAAAAAACCTTTTTCATTTTCGTGTTGCTTCTGTTAATGCCCTACAAAACGGATAAACGAGCAATTAAGTATTGTTGATCAATGACGAATAAAGCCCTTTTTGGCGCCACGCAATCTTAGGAAACCATTTCCCCTAGTTGTATAAATTGCGATGAAAAGCTATGATTTGATTATGGAGAGGCAGAAGCTGGAACGTCGAACTGGAAACGCAGTTGGACGAAGCTAAAAATCAATTCAGCCTCAGGTACTATATTAATCACAACTTTCATTCAGCATGCAAAAACACTGAAGCAAAGAAATACTGAGTTCCTGAGCGGCTTGCACGTGGTGAAAAAATTAAGTTAAGCGAATGTAGCTAGCTGGTATATTTGTTGCATCTCTGCATACAGTTATAGTTCTAAAACCACTTGTAAGGTTATTTCACTTTTTTGCAGAAATAGTCAGGAAATAGAAGAAAAATGAGGAGTGTCATATCTCTAGCTCTCGTGTTTGCCACGGTCCTCGCAACAAGCCATGCAAGCTCTCTCTTCCTCGCCATGCGATGACAGAACGTGCCCTTTGCAAGCTAAGCTCGATTACAAAGGAGGGCTGAAAAGTGATAGTTGCGGGGTGTTGTACAAAATGTACAAAACTTCTGGGGGAGGAATGTGAAGGACCGTGGGATACTTCGGGCCAATGCGATTGCGGATTGAAGTGCCTCAAAGTTCGGCGGAAAGGCGGGCGTGGATTGTGTGTAAAAGCATTTGGTAAAAATACAAAAACTAACTGGATTCGGTGGTATAAAACGGCATTGAGGCCGTACGCATGCATAGTAATGAAATTTAAAGGAAAATGGAAATAAAAGGTATTTATGCAATACAGCAGTCAAAGTTGACTCATGAACACCATCCTATGAACCGGGTCTGTGTCATTTAATAGTGGAAAAGTGCGACCGGTTGTATAGTTATGGTCAGTAAGTTGAATATCTAGACTTATTTCAGCTCGACTGATTTGTAGGTTTTTCTTCACATAAAGCTTAAGTCTTTTTGATACTTTCATTTTCAGACAAAAACGAATGGTAGTATAAATTTTGAGAAGATCGGTTGTTATAATTTACAATTAGCGTACACGAATGTTTGACTCTATGTAACACAATAATTCAAGTTGTTGTATTATACATAGCCGTAATAAACACATCATGTATTTTCATCTTCTCATTGGTTCATCGATATTTTAGCAGATTTTTACTGTGGTATACTAGGTTCTTTGTTTTGATTCCTCGTTTTTGCCTTCATGCCTATTTTATCGTGAGACTCATTTTTTTTGTTTGGAGAGGATTTCCTTGACGGAAAAGAGATTTACATGAAAGAGGAAACGCTCAAAACCCCTGGCCGTTTGCTGTAAATACCTCTCGGGGCCTGTACCGATAGGAATGTTTTCGATCGTTGTTTTAACGCCAGTTACACCTACTACTAGCGTAAATGGCGTTAATGGATGGAAATGTTGCTGCCAATCTCACGACGATGTATCCTACGCTAATGCTGCTTCCAAAGTTAGCACCCAAGCGAATTCAAACACTGAACTGTATTTTTCCAACATATATTTCTTTGTACAAATATGAAACCACTCAGTGTACATCCACAACACAATATATTATAACAACTTCGTTGTATCTAACATCTAAGTGGCTATTTGTACAACTTGGCTTATCTTATACTGACAAGACAGGCGGCGGGATGATTTACTTTTGACCTTGACGTCTCTCTGACGCAATTTATACACGATTTTTCAAATTTCATTATTCCTTTACTCGACGCAATTCATAATCTTATTCGTTCGAGTGTGGGGCAATCAGTTCCGGCCTCGCTCTATTTTGCAATGAATAATTATGCTTACTAATACTGTCACCATTTGTCACATCAAATTTACTCCTAGTTGTTTAATTTTTCTATTTTCTACTACTGTTCATTCACACTCAAAGGACACACTCGTTTTTCAAAATTTACGAGCATTAATTTGACTGTAGTTTTAGGGAAATGTATTAAAATTGAAAACGTTTTCAGACTGTTTTCGCCGTAACGTTAGATTAATTCAAGATGGCGGCGCAAAATCAAAACACCTATATTCTTGTTAGCTGTTTCCAAGACAATGTTCACCTCTTTGGCCCAGGACAAAATGGTCTCGGCACGTTTACAAAACAACAGTGCTGTTCATATGACTTATCAAGTTGTCCCGGGGCAAGATCAGACCCGAGTGAGTCGCCTCTACATACAGGGACGTACACTCGCTTGGCCGGGACAAAATGTTGTCCAGGGTTCATGTAAATAGGGTTCTAGACGCCAAGTCTTTTATTGGCAATATAGGTTGTTAAGATATGATAACTTCAGAGTAAACAACAACCGAAAAAAAATTAGTTTGTTGCCTTAAAAGGATTAACAAGTCAACAAACTCCTTTTTTTCATTGGACTGTTAGAGTATGCTGTAAACCACTGATGACACTAAAACTAAAATACATGTTGCCACATTTTGATGCTTAATAGGTCCATTAGGTGCACTACCAAAGGCACAGTCAAACTGGGTACAAGAGCTTGGTTTGGAAAGGCAGTTAGCAATTGCTTTAGCTTGTCTCAAGCCAGTGTAGTAACCTCCTTGAAGAAAACCATAATACGTTTTATCGCAAGCTTCCCCGGCAAAATACAGGTATCCCAAACAGCGTTCCAAGTTATGATGATCTGTAACTGAGCTTCCAACAACTGGATTGCTATAAGATCCTTGCGTAAAGGGGTTAGTCGCCCATTTTGATACGACAACATCTAAAAAAGAACAAAATAGAGGAGCGTAGTCGTATGGAAAATAAATAAATTTGTTGCAACTTTTTTGGATACGTAGGTAGTGGTGAGATCCCACGTAGTATGACAATTTCAAATTCGATTTTTCAAAAATTTAAAGTCCAACTTTACGTCCATATAGACGCTGGACTAACCCAGTTTGGGTAGATCCCAGCCAGAATCTCGGCGACGTTGGATGAAAATGTCATAAGTCACGTGGACGCAGCAAGTGAGCCAGCTCGGCTAGACGGGATGGAAATTTTTGGATAATTTCATGCCTTCCTAACGCTTTTTCATAATTTCGAACACTAATAAGAAATGTACACAATAACAAAATCTTTTAATTGACTTAATGGTTGGGATGCCGTAGAATCCCGGTTATAAACTCTGGGCTTATACAACTTCGTAAGGGGTTTTGAGGGGGCTTATAACTGGGGGAGCTTATAACTGAAGGGAGGGGGCTTATAACCGGGACAAAAAAGTTTCAAAACGCATCAGACAACAGTAGCTGGCAGTTTACTGCTCTACGTTCTGTAATCAGTATGAAAGTAGCTGTTATAACAAAACGTCACATGTGTTTTTTACAACGCAACCTGCTACATTATTTTAAAACATGCAGAGTTATCGAGTATTATTTTCTCCTGTGTTTTGGTTAATTTTATTATGAAAATTAAGGTGATAATGAAAGTGGGTTTATAAGTATTTTCTCACCAAGCAGATGGGCCTATAACCGCGGGGGCTTATAAACGGAATATATTTTTTGGTAGCAAACAGTTGGGCCTTTAACCGGAGGAGCCTATAACTGGGGGGGGTTATTACCGGGATTCCACGGTATTTATGAAATAACGAGTTCAAAGATAATTTTATGTGGCCACATGCACGAAGTCAGTCGAGTGTGTTGTAAATAAGGTTTGTCTGAAAGAACCGGGCTAGCAAGCTTGTTTCTTGCAAACACGTCACTGGACCATTCGACTTGGGAGCACGGGTTGATTCA
This sequence comes from Phenganax subtilis, assembly GCA_025434845.1. Taxonomy (NCBI): domain Eukaryota; kingdom Metazoa; phylum Cnidaria; class Anthozoa; order Malacalcyonacea; family Clavulariidae; genus Phenganax; species Phenganax subtilis. The sequence goes on from JAOBYK010421790.1 coordinate 12,570, forward strand.
GACGTCGTATTTAGATCAATTTTGTATTTTCCAGGTTATATCACAGGAAGTCGACAAGCAATGTTTGCATGTTTTTGTTTTTGTTTTCGTATAATTAGCATTACAGAATATCAAAATACGTCATTAATGCTTTATTTACTGGTTACAGCACTCTTGGAATGCATTATCAGTATTTACTAGTACAAGTGCAACGAAAGAGAAACAAGAAATTTAATACTGCACGAGCCAAAGCCGAGTGTGGTGGCATTTGAAGTTCCTCTCGCGTTGAACAAGTGCGTGTAAATCCGAATAATGCACCCCAAGAGTGCTCTAGGCGTTTTACTATTCATTTTAAGTAAATGCTAAATAGCAAGAAACAAATTGATATAACATAAAAACTATGACCAGCACAACAAATAAAAAGTGAATTCACAATGGTTAAATTTTAACCAAATCACAGAAAATAAAATATTGACATTAAAACAACCAATCTGTTATCGAGTCGACAGACCGTTAAAAATACCCCTTTGAGCCTTCGATCAACGTTTTTAAATTGATCAATATGGCCACTATTTGATTATTTCACATTTTACACCCCATCAAAGAGCAAGAAAAAACAACAAAAACTTTACTTTTGATACTTAGATATCTTACGTGATAGAGTTTTTGATGTTTATTAGCGTAGCTTTACAAATATTTTTTCGATTTTCTCAGAACTTAAATCGGAAAATTTTTCTCCATATTTGTTTTTAAAAAAACATGCACAGCCATAATGCACCCACGTGTATTGTTGGTTTTAATGCACGGTCACAGTGGCGTATAGCTACAAGGGGGGCAGAGGGGGGGCGACCACCCCCCCCCCTCTGGACGTTTTGAGTGCCGTTGGTCGGAAAAATTGGGAGTTTGTCAGAAATTCTGAAGCCAACTGGCAAAGTAATTGATTGTTCACACGTATAACATAAACATAAATATAATATAATATAAACATAACAGTTAAGTTAGATTAAGACCTCGATTGCTCGAGTTGCTAATAGTATGACCAAAATGAGGTTTATGTAATTACAAAAGTGCTTGAAAACGGTCAATTCCAGCGATCTAGAGCCTTATAATTTTCAAAATTTTCTCGCTCGGCGCCAACCATGGTGGTGCCTCGTGAGAGTCGGCCCCGCCAATTCTAGGAAGCTTCCTACGTCCCTGGTTGATTTGAAAATAGCAGCCGGCTTTTCGTAGCAAACATAGATCGCCATCTATGTAAATATTATATATAATAAAGATGTTATTCTTGTTCATTCCTTGAAGAAGCTCATCTGTACACAGTTTTTAAACGCCACACCTTTTAACCCTGTTCCCTAGACCACGTTTATTTGACCACTCCCAGTTGTCGGAAAATTTATAGTTTTGCCCCCCCCCCCACCTTAACAAATTCGTATAGCTACGCCACTGCACGGTCATATGGTACAAATGGACCAATAAGGACGCATGTTTACGAAAAATGATTAGTAAAAAAATAATCACAGCTAAGATCGAATTTTATTATCATACCCTTGACTTCTTTTTAATCGAACATAAGAAGAGCATTTGGTGAATAACTGATGAAAGTGTTAAAAACGGGCTCATAGCAATTTGATCCATGGTATATTACACGTACAAAAAATAGAAAGGGATGAAACAAAAAATAGTAACACTCGAAATGACTATAGGGAGTATAAGCTTCGCGTTCAAAAGCTACGGCAAACGGCAGAGCAGTTTTTTCTTGGCAGACGTTTTCGCCTCTCTTCATTTTAGATTTTCCATTTTGTGTCAAAGAGTTTTATTTTAACATTCTGTACTAACACAACTAATTATCGTTGCCTTGCTGTCTTTTTATTGGCAATTGTTTTTCGCCTGCCGTTTGACGTGTGCTGTTGAACACGAAGCTTAAGCTCTCTAATATCTCGCATGCCATCCAAGAAAGCCTTAATTCTATTTGAGACGTACCTCAAAACTGCTAGTACATATAGGCTGCTAGAAACCGAGATTGCAACTAATGATCATTTACCTATATTTTTGCTAATAGTATTTTTGCTAGTTTCGTAAGATATACCCACCGCAACTACACCGCAACAGCTGGTGACGAAAGTTACGTAACATGCGTTCGATAGGCACACATGCAACAAATGAACAACAATTATTGATGATTTGTAAGGAGTTACGCCTTGATCTTTTTTCGACTTTCTTCTGTTTTAAACACGGTAGCCATCCAGCAAGAAAGCTGGCTTTTAATGGGCCGTGTGTCACACCATAACCTAACTAATTACAATTAAGTTGCGAAACCTGTTTACTGTTTGTTCAGTTTCAATCTATGTCGATCATAACTATATCTTTACAACTGTCGTAATTACCAAACAATTAAATACATGTACTATATTTATTATAATAAGATTCTTGTAGTTTTGCATGGTGAAACAACAATATCAGTATTCGTTTGAGGTATACACCATGTATTTTTAT